>VDFB02086081.1:115532555-115707269 GCA_007258455.2 Sequoia sempervirens
ACACTCATTGGTATATCACAAGAAGACATGCTAGATAACACAAACCTAAAATTAGTGATAAGGGTTTACAAACTTGATGTAGGCCCACTACCTTGAGGGTTACCCAAGGTTAATACTTCATGATACTAGGGTTGTTTTTTGGATCACCCTTTCTCGCAAAGGTGGATAGCTAGAGATTTAGTGGCACAAGGTCATCAACAGATGTCACGAGCTCACCTTCACTCTCTCTCTCAAGAACTATCATAATTCACCACAAGGATTTCTATCTTGACCCAAGGGAGTACGTGGTGAGTAACTTCAGGGTGTGGTTTGCAATCCCTACACTACACCAAGTCATGGCCAAACACGAGTCTTATCTAAGCTATATATGATCTCCAAGGAGTCCTCGATACACCAGGAGGGTGCATGAGGCACAACCATTAATACCAACCCATCACAAGCATGGATCAGGAGCCCTAACAAGGTACCAAAAACTCAAACCAATCCTTCACATGTAACTAGGAAGCACCCTAGTATCAGTGCTCTGTCAAACATGATGTGACTAGATTTGGGTACACCTTTGGCTCTCCCCCCTTTATATACCCTACCACTACACGTCGTCAAGATCTTCTCTTGGGGTGATGAAATCCCCAAGCAATTCTCCTAAAGGGAAGGAAATTCTAGGTGATTCTAATCCCTAAGCGTACAGACAAGCTAGCACTCCCAGGTAGACACAACTAAACTAGAATGAGTTGTGATTTTTGATGCATAGGCTCACTATACAATATGTCAACAACCCACTCCCAAACATAGTAAACAAGATTAATCGACCCTTTAGAAAAATTGAAATGTTCATAGATTAGTATGAAAAACAACACACACAAACTAATCTAAGAGTCTTTGATCGATCCTACTACAACAAACGAATTAGTAGTTTGACCTCCGATATTTGTCAAATGTGAGACAAGCTATGAAAAGTGTTAATAAAATTCCCACAACCACAAAAAAATCAGTGAGAAGACTAGTAGCTAAAACCATAAACAAATAAAAGTGAAAACTAGAAAATCTTGGTCTCTAGATTATCACAAGTTTTCCCCTGTGTGGGAAACTTCGCCTTTTTCTGTATGTCAAGATCACCTTTCTGGTGGATAGGAAAATTTGAAATTGCCTATCAGGTTGAGAAGCATATGTGATTTCACCTTTGTGATTTGAGTGGGTTCGCTCGTTTAGGTATCAAGTTCATACTTTCGTACAATTCGACACAAGTTTTCCTTTAAAATTTCAGACCCTGGTTTCTAGATGTGTTAGGAATTGCATGTAGAAAATATCAATTAAATGCAAATAAAGATTAAATAGAGGAATGAAAAACACAAAAACAATAATAGTGAGAGACAATTTTTAATGTGGTTCACCCAAACTCAGGCTACATCCACTAATAGAGAGTACAATATTATTATCCAGCAAATCGAACCGATTACAACTATCAATCCTAACTTAATACCGCTATAAATTCTACAATAAAATACGAATGAAAACCCTAACCCTTAGCCATTTTATCAAGACTTATGCCAGTTACAAAATAGAGCTTTTTATGTCAGCCAATAGAAAAATAACTCTTGATGCCTTTATAAAATAATAAAATTCATGTGACATTTCAAGGGTGCTACCCCTCGACCCTACCATGTATCGCAACAAGAATCACACTAGGAGCACTACCTCTTGACCCTGCAAGGGGCACTTCCCCTTGACACTGTCTTGGGGGAACTACCCCCAAACCCCTGTTAAATGATTTGGGGGGAAACCGTGCTAATAAAATTGGGGAAAATTTAACCTCATAGTATAATCAGGCTCCATCTAACAATAATCTCCCACTTGGAGACTGATTAGACTCCACCGCATATCATCTCCTACTTCGAGACTAATCATAACACCGCTAACCCTATAGCTCCCACTATAAATAAGCACCTTAGACCCTGTTGTTCTGATTTTATTATTTTTAGTCTTGAAGACCAACCAAAGCTGAAGAGGAGCTCGGCTTCTCCCTTGGCACTACCTTTGTAAACATATCCACTGGATTGTCATCTATATGTATCTTTTCTAGCCTTAACTCTCCATTATCCAACACTGACCGAATGAAGTGATACCTCAATTGTATGTGTTTGGTCTTTGAAGGAAAGGTAGAATTATTTTCAAGATGTATGGCACTTTGGCTATCCGTAAACAAATAATTGTTGGCTTGTCATTTTCTCAATTCTTCCATGAAATATTGGAGCCTCTATTGCAGCTGCATACTCTACCTCCATGGCAGATAAAGCAACCACCTTTTGCAACCTGGAGAACCAACTCACCATTTTCTTACCTACAATAAATACATAACCTAGAGTACTCTGCCTTGTATCAATATCCCCTACCAAATGTGAGTCTACATAACCTGTTAAATACTTATTAGAGCCCCCAAAACATCAATGTTTATTGGATATACCTCTCAAATATTTGAGAATCCATTTTACTACATTCCAATGCTCCAATCTGAGATTATTGATATACCTACTTACGTCTCCAACATCATGTGCAATATCCAGTCTCATGCATACCATGGCATACATTAAACTTTCTATAGCTAAACCATATGGTACCTTAGACATTTTTTCTTCCTCCTCTCATGTCTTTGGACACATCTTCTTAGTTAATTTCAAATGACTAGGAAAAGTTGTGCTGACAGCTTTTTCATTCTCCATGTGGAATCTTTGCAACACCTTTTCAACATAACCAGCCTAAGATAGAGTCAATTTTCTATTCTTCCTATCTCTAAAAATTCTCATACCAAGGATCTGTTTTGTTGCCCCCAAATCCTTCATATCAAATGACTTTGCTAATTGTTGTTTTAACTCACTTATGTGATCAATTTTAAACCCCGCTACAATCATGTCATCAACATATAAACATAAAATAATATAGTTGTTATTATCTAACCTATTAAAATAAACACAATGGTCAGAATTACACCTATTGTAGCCTATCAAATTTCAAGTACAATTGTTGAGGTGCTTGTTTCAAGCCATATAAACTCCTCTTTAGTCTGCACACCAATTTCTCCTTACCTTTGACCTCAAATCCTTGGGGTTGTTCCATATATATCGCATCCTCCAAATCACCATGGAGAAAGGAAGTTTTCACATCTAACTGTTCCAAATGCAAATCATCAACAACCACAATACTTAAAATAGTACAAATAGAAGTCATCTTAACAATTGAAGAAAAAAATTTAGAAAAATCAATGTCCTTTTTCTGTGCAAATCCATTTACAACTAACTTGGCCTTAAAATTTTTCTTACCTCCATCTTCCTCTTTCAGCCTATAAACCCATTTGTTTGGTAAATCATTTTTACCTATAGGCAACTTGCATAATTTCCAACTCTGATTTTTTAGCAAGGAATCCATTTCTTCTTCCATTTCATGCTTTCATTGAACCTTTGTATCTACCTACATAGCTTCATCATACCCTTTAGGTTCACCAGCATATGTTAATAAAATAGAATATAAAGAGGGAGAAATCCTTTCAGGAAGTCTACTTAGTCATGTTGACTATCTAACATTCACTAGAGTTTGTGATATTTCTTTTTGTTGTTGTGGAGCATGAGGAACTACTAGAACATCACTATCTAGAGTATCGTCCAGCACCACAAAATCCTTTTCTTTCTTCTCATGTTGTTGCAACTAATCTTTATACAACACATTATCATTGAATACAACATCCCTGATTCTCACAATTTTCAGATTTTCAACATCCCAAAGCCTATAACCAAATTCATCAATGCCATATCCAACAAAGATACGCTTTTTTTATTTTTCATCCATCTTGGTTCTGTTTTTAGAATCTACATGTGCAAATGCTTCACATCTAAAGGTTTTGAGAAAAGAATAACTCACCTTCTTACCTGTCCATGCTTCCTCTAGAATACCACAACCCAAAAGAACTGAAGAACCTCTATTAATTAAATTTACAACGGTATTTAAAGCCTCTTCCCACATGTTTAAAGGCATCCCAAGATGAAATCTCATGCTCCTTACACACTCCATTATTGTCCTATTCATGCGCTCAGCCACTCCATTTTCTTGTGGAGTCCTTGGAACCATTTTCTACCTACGAATTCCATTAAAGGAACAATAATCCTCAAATTACTTTTTGGATTACTCACCACCATTATCAAATTTGAGATATTTTAATCTATTACCTGTCTCATTCACAACCAAGCTTCTCCATTTCTTAAATGTTTCAAATACATCATATTTTTTCTTAAGGAAATAAATCCAAACCTTCCTAGTTGCATCATTTATGAATGTAACATAATACTAAGATCCACTAAAATAATATACCTAAGCTCCCCATACATCTATATGCACAAGCTCCAACTTTTCATTTTTATTTTGCTTCCCATCCTTGAGAAAACTAACTCTCTTTCTTTTTCCATAAACACAACTTTCACAGAAATCCATATTAATGCATTTCAAACCTGGTAAAATATTCTTAGAATGAAGTACCTTCATACCTTTTTCACTCATATGCCCAAGTATGTTATGCCACAGTGTTTTCTCAAAACTTGTAGCAACTATTTTAGTCTCTTCCTATGAACCTACAGCGATTGTTCCTAAACCTGTTTGTTTTTTCTCTGCAACAACTAAAGTAGAAGGAATAGTATGACCTATAAAAAAATATAAGGTTCCTACTTTCACACCTTTTGCTACTATTAGAGTACCTCTTGAAACCTTCCATTTTTTATCATTAAAAGTAACTATGTAACCTTCATCACCTAGCTGCCCTATTGAAATTAAATTCCTACTCAACCTTTGAACATGCCTTACCTCTTGTAGTATCCAATGATTCCCATTCTACAACTTAATATTAATTCTTCCCTTTCCAACAATATGATAGGGTTTGTTATCTCCCAAATAAATCAACCCAAAATCCCCTTCGACATAATCAAGAAAATAACTTCTATGGGGCATAGCATGAAATGAGGCCCTTCAATCTAAAACCCATGAATCATCAGCATTATTAAGGGAAAGAATCAAAGAATCCTCATTAGATTTTTTAATGACCACATTTTCCTCTTTACTTCCTTTTTGTCTCTTTTATTTTTTTGAGACTGGAACTATCTTTCTTTAAATGACTCGACTTACCACAATACTAGCAATCCCTCTTGTCTCTAGATTGAGACCTTTTGTCCTTTGATTTTCCTTATGACTTCCCATGTCTTCCAAAATTGTTTCCTCTCTCCTTTGTTCTACCCCTACTTTTTGCATTCAATACACTATCTGATCTGGATGTTCCACCTAAGCTTTTCCATTGAATTTCCTTGCTCAAAATAACACCAACAAAATCAACAAATTCCAATGTATTCAAACTAGAAACAGAATTGCTAACAGTCATTACCAAGCCATTCCAAATTTCAAGCAAAGAACATGAAATCAAAAGAGCCCTAACTTCTTCATCAAATTTTATATTTATAGAAAATAATTGACCGATAACTTATTTAAACTCATTTAAATGATCAGCAACTGACCCACCTTCTACCATTTTCATATTAAATAAATGCTTCATAAGAAATACCTTATTCAAAGTAGAAGGATTTTCATGTAGCTTCTCTAGGATTTCCATCAAATCTTGAGTTGTCTTTGTTGTTGTAATATTGAATGCCACCGATTGTGCCAGACATAAACGAATGGCTCCCAATGCCTTTCTGTCCAGAATATTTCAATCCTCATCAATCATTGTTGTTGATTTCCCGGTTATTCCTTCCAACGGCCTCCATAAATCCTTCTGATAGATATAATCCTCCATTTTCATCTTCCATAATTGATAGTTCTTCCCATTGAACTTATCTACCTTTAATTTACCCTCATTCGCCATTGCTCCCACTTTATGTGAGACTCCCACTCAACTGTGAGACCTTCCTGCAGATAATAATCAAACACAACCCACTCTGATACCACTTGTTAGGAATTGCATGTAGAAAATATCAATTAAATGAAAATAAATATTAAATAAAGGAATGAAAAACACAAATAATAACAGCGAGAGAAGATTTTTAACTTGGTTCACCCAAACTCAAGCTACATCCACCAACAAAGAGTCCAATATTAATATCCAGCAAATCAAACCAATTACAACCATCAATCCTTGTAGCTCAATATCACTACAAAATGTTACAATACAATATAAATAAAAACCTTAACCCTTAGTCATTTTATCAACACTTATGTTGATTACAAAATAGGGTTTTTAATGTTGGCCAATAGAAAAATAACTCCTAACGCCTTTATAAAATAATAAAAATCGTGTGAGGTTTTGGGGGTGCTACTCCTCGACCCCACCCTATATCAAGATAGGGAGCATGCCAGGGGTGCTACCCCCAAACCCCTGTTAAATAATTTGGGAGGAAAATGCACCAATAAAAGTGGGGAAAATTTAACCTTCAATTTTGATTAATCTCCATATAACAACAGGGTGTAAGTCTACATTTTCTCCAAAGTGGCATATTCGAGTTTTCCTATTCCTAAGTAGGTACACCCCTATGTTAGGCTTAAATTCACCCATGAAGGTGGATTCACCTCCATATTTGAAACCTAAACCTGCAAAATACAAAATAATTAAAAAAATGAAAGCAAACCCGTGATGTGGGTCCCACCGAGTGTGCAGAAAATGTGTGTGTTCTAACCCTAAAAATGTAAGACAACTAAGTGAGATGTGAAGGAAAGAGAAAAAACAAAACACTCAAGATTGGCCTAACTTAATCCAAACAAAATACACAAGAAACATCAACTAAATTATCTTTCTTGAATTGTCTCCTTTGCTTGGCCCTTTGATGTCAATTTTGTGTGCTCCTTTATTGAAAAAAAGGCATGCAACTTAGCTCAAAATGATGGTGATGCTATGAGGAATGCAATGGTGTGGTTGGATAGTTGATTGGATGCAAGATGCTTGCTCAAAATGGCTGCAACAATGGAGTTTGGATGCTTGGTAGTAGGTGTGCTCAAAGTTTGCTAAGTGTGTGATAGATGGAAAAGGAAGCAAAAATCACCATATTTAGGGAAAAGGCCTCTAAAGGAATGGATGGCTAGGATTGCATCTAGGGAAGGAAATCAATGGCTAGTGTGAGTTGAGACCTCACAAGCCATCGCATAAGGACATGTGGAAGGTGAAGTGGACATGGAATGGTGATGATGGAGATCAGGTGGAAAAGGTAAGTCTTGTCTCATCTACCCACATCATGGGATGATGTGACAATCGAAGAGTTTTAAATTCTTCTAAAATATCCCTTAGTTTTAGAGATTTGGTTTTGGGATTGGGGGAAGGAATTTTAAATTAGTCTTTTATTCCTCCAAAAGTTTTGGAGAAATAAAGGAATTAAAAATTCCACCTAGGATGCATGGGGGAAATAAAAAGGAATTTTAAGTTCCTTGGGGGGGTAGTGATAGCTTCTCCAAAAGGAGAAAGATTTAATGAGGGAGTTGACCAAGGTACATTCCATAAATGGCGTGAGGATTAGGTTAGGTTTGATTACTAATTTAGGTTTTGCAAATGGAGGATTAGGTACGTTAATGGGGGATTAAGGTCAAGTTGCAAGATATGGAGGATGTGTACCTAATTATGATTAGGAATGTGCACCTCATAATCATAGATTAATCAGACTAATCTAGATTAAGAGAGGATTATGGAGGATGGGATTGTTGGACTCAAGGAACACTAAGAGGGGGTGAATCATTGTTTAGAAAAAATTAACTTTATAATTCTGATGTTTAAACCATTTATAGCGATTAACAAAAATTAAAGATGCAAGCACATGAAGCAAATAATCATAACACCATAACACCAAGATTTATACGTGCAAACCCTATTAGGGGAAAAATCACAGTGGAGTTTAATCCACAATTTTATACTCTATTAAAAGTATGGAGAAAATGGGAATGCACATGCATTCAGGCACACTGCCTAGAGCTCACTGCTCAAAATTAGGAAGGCTCGCTATCTTTCAAAAAATTTGGATTACATCAAAAGGTTGAATTGAGAAAGTAGCATCTACAAATTCCTAGTTATAGTTCTAGTTAAACTCATAGATCAAATTCTAGACCTTCTGTCTAATTCTACACTTCACTCTACTCTGCCTTAATTCACTTCACAAAATCCTCTTCTGCACAAGTGAAACTGTGCATAATTTCTCTGCAACCCTTCTAATATTCACAATATATTTCAACACACTTTGAATATACACACAAAATTAATTAACCGATCTTATGTATATATTTGCTACCAAGGATTTAATCACTTCATGTCGGCTTCAACAAAATATGAAAATATTCACCAACGGTCAGCTCAATCCACAATCAACATTTAATGCGCACCCATCAAACTTGGCGATAGCATAGTGAGGGCACAAAACAAAATTTTGAAGCACAAAACACCTTAAATAATTATACCTCAAATATCCAAGACATGCCATATTCACTAAGTCGGCCTTCATAAGCTGATAAATAGAAAATCATCCTATCGGATCTCTTAACTTCTACACCAATTGATGCAACAACACAAAAATCAATAATGATATATTATTGATGCTTAAAAACCTTCCCCAAGATCCATGACTCATGTTGATAAACTAGTGAGGCACACAGATCAACATACTTGACTTTAACTAGATACCCTACTAATCTTCACTCTATCTTCTAGTAATACTCTATTCTCTATTCTAACTACCAGTATGGAAAAATACTGAACTGCAAACCAGAATAATGACTTAGGTTTCCATCAATGACAACACTAGAATCCATATGCCAACAATCTCCCACTTTGGCATTGATGGCAACACTTAGTGAAAAATGACTAAGTGTTGAAACCAATATGAGTACACTGCCAAACTTCAAAATTCCAAAACACAACTCCCCCTAAGAATGATAAGTAATTTTTCACTACTCTTTCTCCCCCTTTGACATCAATGAAAAACACGTATTCAATCTCCCCCTTTGAAGTGTAGCCAAAAACTTTCTAATTCAAAAATTGGATCAAAATTTGAAGTACAACTGCTACTTGAATCAGAAAATTATCTTGTACTTATCTTTTATCTCTAGAAGAAATTTCTTCCAAGCTTCTACTGCAATCCCAATGATTATGATAAAGTTATTTTTTTGAGATGACCAATTGATAATCTTGATGAGAGATTCCAGAATAGTGATTGCATCTTCTAGTTTCTCTCCTTTCCTCAAAACCTCAATTAACTTCTCTAATTTGCATTCAGTTAAGTCCTTCACTTTCCAAAAAGTGTCCACAAGCTTGTTTCTAGTGATTTGAACTTTTTCATGCTTAGACTGTAACTCTTGAATCATTTTCTTGATTGTACCATCCTAATCCTGAAGCATGTTATAATTTTGACCAATCTTGTTCAGCTCAATTTCAATCTACTCCAAATTTTCTTTGTAATTCCCAACTACATGAGGCCAATGAAGATAATAGTTGTAGATTTTGTTTGTTGTATTTATGCATTTCCTTAACTCATTCATTTTCCTTTTCAGCTTGGTGAGTGCTAACTTGAACTGCTCCTTTAGATTTAGAATTATTTCTTCTTTCTTCTTGTCCTAAGACTTAGAATCCATTATTTCCTTAATGCATTCAATCATCTCTTCAGGTAAAACATTCTACAGACTCTCCAATATAATATTATTGTGCACAAGATAAGTACTTAGTGTGTTCTCAATCATGTCCTCTTCAAATCAAGGTCTAACAGGCCATATGTTTGTAATTTTTTACATCCTATCTTTCTCATGAATAAGTTATAATATCTCATCCTTTGTTAAATCACCTTCTTCAATTCCTTCTGCCTTTTCTTGATCTAGCTCAGCCAATTCCAATTCTTCCCTTTGGGTGTCCTCATTAGATTCCTCATCAGGTATATCCACAATCATGTGTTCTTTGCCTTTCCCTTCAATTCTAGGAGACTTGCATACTGAAGGAGTATAAACAGAAGTCTCTTTTTCTCTTTTCCTCTTTACCTCCATCTCACCAAAAGAGGATCCAAATCCAAGTGCCCTTACAGGAATGGAAGTGTTGATTGCTCCAAAATTTCCTAGCAAACTTCTAAAGAAACTTCCATATTCTTTATTACAATTTTCCAAAGTATTAGAGTGTACATAAATCTGTTTGGAAACCAGTTCATTCTCTTCCCATACAACATTGTTGTTCAATGGTAAATAATTTAGAAAATACATCACAAGACATATGACCAAGGTACCAAACCTGAAAGGTTAATCTACCTCCTTTGTCAATTGCACATTTTCCATCAATTGATCTTTTAGCAATTTCTGCACAAGTCAAAATCTTGACCTTCCATTATCATTTTGTGAGAAATATAATTTGCACCTTCTGAGGTTGCACCTTTTCTATTTTTGAAAAATATTTTATGAGAAATTCCATGCACAATATACCTTGTTACCAGGCCTTTGATTGTCACAATTATCAATTCCCTTTGATCTCCAGTTACTCCAGTTGGGGTTTTGACTTCTTTGTTCTAAATGGACTTCTTTCATGGTATGTCTCCAATTTTGCAAAACCCAGTTAGATTCCCAATCACCTCTTTCAAAATATGATAGGGTTTATCTATAGTTAGAATGTCATTATTCAATCTGTTTAGAATAAACCTAACAACTTTTGTGTTATCGAAGTAGGGAAATTCACTCCAAATGTCCAATTTTTTGTGTTTTGCACCATCGAGCCATTTCAATTCATCAGGCGACAACATATTCCTTACTTCTCTAACCTTTTCACTACTATACTCATCTAAATTCACCATTCCTTTGATTTGTTTCATTTTTGTTTCTGTACCGAACAAGTTCTTCTGAGCACCAAATTAAGTGGAAATTCTAAAAACAACTGAAATACCTGATGAGTTTAGAGATTCGTTGTTGAATTGTCTTTACTCCTTCAAAAATATACAGCAGAGGCTCTCCTTCTATTCTTCTTCAATGAAAAGTGGCAAATGAGGGTTCCAAATGCCCTTTTATAACTCACACACCTAACCATTTTAATGTAATTACTGCTTTTTCCCTAGGTTTCTAGATACCCTGCTTCCTTAGAAAATGATACAAAAATTCATTTGCGGACCATCGACTCCTATAATTTATGTACAAGTTCTCTTGTGATGCATATGTAAACTATTAGCACAACCATTGACAATCTCATGTATTCTAGTGCTAACTACCGACAGGGGAACAAAGTATTTTCTTGAGAAACTCCACCTTGGCCAGTGGCCTAAGATCAATTCCCAGAGGAATTACCAGAAGTAGATTCTGGTGCTGGCTCATTTCCTTCAATAGAGAAACTTTTCTTCACCCATTTTTTCTTCATATGATCTCTAATTTCTTCCATAGTCACTTTCATTTTTCCTTTATCATCCTTTTATCTTTTCCTTTGTATATTGGACCTCTTCTATCCATGTTTTTTGTTTCTGCAAAATATTACAATGTGACCAAATCTATTGCAATTGGAACACATAGGTTTTCTCTATCTAGGCCAGTGATTCCATTGATTTCCTCTTGATCTACATTGGTTAGCAATATGCCCAAATCTTCCACTGGTGTAACATTTAACATTCCTTCTATTGATAGAGTTGTTTGATATGCTTATACATTCAATTGACTTATGACCAAATTTATTACAACTGAAACACTAACCGAAGAAGGATGGACTACTTGAATTTATTTTACTTCTACATTGAGCAACCATGTCACAAAATTTATTCCAAGAAAATTAGTAGCCATAGAACTTTTGAGCATTATGTTTCGTTACTGAATGCCTTCCTCCTTTGTTCATCTAATTTATTTTCCTAAAAAAAAATTGTTCAGATCCGGAGCTTTCTCCTTTTTCATATCCAAGATCTTTCTTGTCATTTGCATTATTTTGACTATTTGTCATCTCATCAAGCTTAGCATAACTGATCTTAAACTTCTCCTTGTATTCATTTGCAATAGAGAGTTCACCTCTGATAATAACAATCTATCTTTCAAGCTCTTGTTCATTATTTTTGGATTGTTGCAATTCAATCTCTAGCTAAATGAATCCACTATTAACTCTATTGCATTCCTCATATTTTTCTTTTAAGGATTAAGCAAGATTCTCCTCATTCTTCTTCCTTTCTTCAATCTCCTTAGTTAGCTTCATCTCCATAGATTCCATCTCAAGCTTTAGGGTAGCATTGTCTCTAGCAAGATTTTCCCATTCTTCATTTATTTCCTTCAAAGTTTGATTCAGGTGAACATCTTCCAAGATTTTAGTTTCTTTTTGCTTCAGCTGATCACATAGTTCCTTTATCTTTTCTCTTGACTCATTTATTTTGTCTTTCAATGATTGAATGAATTTTTTAGCATCCTCAAGATTTGCTTTCAATTCTAGGGCTTTTTCTTTAGATTGATCAACATCATTAATTGCCACCAAAAGTTGTTGTTGAAGACCACCAAAGTCCAATGCTTTCCAAGATCCACCTCAAGTTGTTAAACTTTTGTAGAGGAAACTTGCTCTGATACCAATTGTTGGACTCAAGGAAGACTAAGAGGGGGGTGAATCAATGTTCAACAAAACTTAAATTTATAATTTTTCTCTTTAAACCATTTATAGTAATTAACCAAAAGTCAAGATGCAAGCACGTGAAGCAAATAATCATAACACCATAACACCAAGATTTTTATGTGGAAACCCTATTAGGGGAAAAACCACAATGGAGGTTAATCCATAATTTTATACTCCATTAAAAGTATGGAGAAAATAGGAATGCACATGCATTCAGGCACACTGCCTAGAGCTCACTGCTCAAAATTAGAAAGGCTCACTGCCTTATATAAAATTTGGATTACATAAAAATTTGAACTGAGAAAGTAGCATCTACAAATGTTCGGTTGCAGTTTTGATTAAGCTCATAGATCATATTTTAGACCTTCTATTTGATTTTGCATGTTGCTCTGCTCTGCTTTAATTCACTTCACAAAATCCTCTTCTGCATAAGTGAAATTGTGCATAATCGCTCTAAAACCCTTTTGATATTGGCAATATATTTCAACATACTTTGAACATACACACAAAATTAATTAACCAATCTCAGGTATATATCTGCTACCAAGGATTTAATCTCTTCATGTCAGCTTCAACAAAATATGAAAATATTCACCAACGAATGGCTCAAATCCACAATCAACATTTAATATGCACGCATCAAAGTTGGCCACAACATGGTGAGGGCCCAAAACAAAATTTTGAAGCATAAAACACCTTAAATAATTATACCTCAAATATCCACGACATGCCATATTCACTAAGTTAGCCTTCGTAAGTTGATAAACATAAAATAATCCTACCAAATCTCTTAACTTCTACACCAATCGATGCGAGAACACAAAACTTGATAAAGAGATATTCTAGATGCTTAACAACCTTCCCTGAGATCCATCACTCATGCCGATAAATCGGTGAGGCATATAGATCAACATAATTGACTTTAACTAGATACCCTGTTCTTCACTCTATCTTCCGGTAATACTCTGTTCTTTATTCTAACTATTGGTATGCACAAATACCGAACTGGGGACCAAAATAATGAATTAGGTTTCCATAAATGACAACACTAGAAGCCATATACCAACAGGGACAATGAGAGAGAAAGAATGAGTTTAAATTTTTATTTTAATTCATTTGGGAAAAGTGACTAAATTAAATAAATTGGACTATTTATTTAATTTAGAGAAGAATAAGGTAAGGGATTTAATTTATCAATCCAAAATCTTCTGAGACATTAGGAATAAGATGAAACATTAGCTAAATAATGATTAATTTAATTAATATGGTTCAAGGATGTGAAATAGAAGAATATAAAAGCGAATTTGACCATGTGGGGGTGGTCAAATTTAGGTGTCTACAAATATAATATATTATATTCATATATTTTTTTATCAATTCAAAATTAGTCATAGGTGGATGGGACTATAAATCAAAAGTTTCAAAATATAAACATTAAAAAATATCAAAGTGAGGCCAATCAATAGGCCTCACAAAGTAGACACCAGCTCCATAGTTACAAAATTGGAGTGTCATACGTTACCCCTTAACCATACTAAAACCTTCAGTTGAAACCCTATAAAAAAGGGCGCCCAAGTACATTCCAATGTACAAAAATAACTTCCCATCACTACCATAATATTTTATCCCTATGTTTACTGCCTTCTAGGGTTTAGCTTGTAGCTCCAGGTTTGAAGTGTGAGTGTAGCTACTTCATGAATGTGCCTACATTTTTCTTCCTCTTGATTTTGACAGCTATCCATTTCCCTAGTTTTGATTAATTGTTCATGGACAACCTCCTCTACTTCCTTTAGGGAAGTACTTCCCCCGTCATGTACAAAACATCAAAATTCCTTGACTATTCTTTTGAATTTTCTATTTGCATGTGGTCAATTGAAGCCTTAACACCACCTTGCCACAAAAGAGATTAACCAACACCATGTGTAGGAGATGGTGATGGTGGAGCATTAGATCTACTGTCCCTAACTAGTTTACTTGGGGAAGCTTGCTAATTTTCCGCCTCGCTAGTACTAGGATCATCTTTTTCCACTGAATAAGGATGGATGGATGCACCACTCCACCATGCAGCATTTCCCTCAATATTTTTTTTGGAATAGTGAGCAACCATATGTCCTATAATGTAGCATCTTTGATAGCAGAACAATAGGCCCTCATATTCTACCATCTACAACCAACACCCTCCCACCATTTTGAGGGAAATTTATGTCGGTATATATTTGGAGATGTCGATCTCCACACGGATGTGAGAATATATGGTGTGTAGTTAGTCTAAAGCACCCTCATCAATGCCTAGGAATTTTCCCAAGGAGTTTCCCATTACTTCAAAACATGAATCCACCCATAATTGTAATGGTAAGTTCAAAAAAGTTACCCATTTGGGAATAGATTTGAATGATTTAGTGGTAGGGTTGAAAGAAGGATATCATAGTTTTAACACTAGCAAGTGTTTAGGTCCTAGCTCCACTAAAATTCACATAGTATAGTATTTCGATCCTTCAAAATTTTGAAGACCACCACAAAGTATCCCCATGCACATGGATAGATTTGGAGATCCCCATCAAGATTTGGTCTCCATGTCTCTATAATCCATTTGTGGAGTTCACAGAGGCTCAATCTAAATCCCCAAACATCCTAATTAGGTTGTTCTTAGAAAAGGTTTTATTTTCTAAGATCTCTTGCCTTATCTCATCTCCAAAATTTACTATTGGAAAGATCTTGGTGCATGGTAGAGGGTATGAGGTTCCATAAGATTTAGAAAGGGCATCCACATGCCCATAATTCCCTCCATGCACTCAGATGGAGATCTAGGCTTATCTACATGCATATATCTCCCCGTCACCTATGGATATCTTCGCCTCTTCTCATCCTTAGCATTTTCACACCTAGCACTAGTATCCATGGGAGCCCTAACTAGGAGGGGGGTTAGTGGTGATGTATCTACTTTTTTCCTTGAGTGGTGACATTGGCCATCCACCTAATCACCACCAACCCATCATGTGATGCCATCAAGAACCCCATTTTCCATAAAAGACAGGCATCTTCACAAATATATAGTTACGATACTCATATATATTAAATGATATAAATAAGTTTAATATAATATTATATAATATATTCTATTAATATAATATAATATAATATTATAAATTTCAGCATTATAACTTATATAAAAATAATTACTATAATAATATTACTATATTATATTATATATTGTAGGGGGCGACTCTTTGGTGAAATGGTGGGGCTTCTTTCCTATAGAGCCAACAATCAAAGTTCAAACCTCATGAGGTAACTCTCTACTACATCAACAATGGAGTTTGTTGTTTACCCTCATATTAAGGGGAGGCTCCTTGGTGAACTAGTGGGGCTTCTTTCTTGTAGTGCCAACAACCAAGGCCCAAACCTTAATATTAAAACTTCATGGGTGGGGAGTGTGAAGTTAGTTGGGGGTAGCTATTTGGTAGTGCTATGTGGTGTTGAGTGGGGGGTTTTTCCTGGTGGTCTCCCTGATAATGGAGCATAGGGAAGCTTTGGGGGTTAACCTGCTTTTGGATTTTCAGTCTGTTGTCAGTGTGAAATATCCATCTCATGCTACGTGGGTGTTTGATAATAATTTTTTTCTCTAATGAATTTATAAATGGAGGATTTTTTCCATTTGGTGGTTCACATTTTTCACAATTCAATGGTTTCCTTCAGCTATCCAAGGATAGGGTGAAGTTGGTTATTCAACCAAAAATGATTGTTGAGGATATTGATTATCATTCAAAGCATGCTTTTCTTTGAAAATTTATGGGAATGAGGGTTTCTCTCCAATTTTTGGAATCATGGGCTCATCAGACTTGGTCTTCATAGGGTGAGATGGAGAAATAGTTACTTCATGGGTTCATATGTATGGGTGCAGCAGTTAGATTATGAGACACTTCCCTTTTGGTCTCGTCAAGTTGTCATGAATATGGCCATTTGCATAGGAAATTCCCTAGGTCTAAACCTATGGAACCTCAGTCTACTTAGCCTCCTCGCAACCCCCCAAGGTTGAAAAAGGAAAGGCTCCCATTCTGAGTGAGGTTGCAAGTACAAAGTGTTTTATTCTAGTTAAAACTTGTGATAGGAATCATGATCAAAAGAGGACTTTCAAGGAGAGGTAGGAGGATGATTCCTTTAATATATTTGAAATACTGGATGATCTTAGTTAGTAGGAGGCTAATTCAGGCTTTTTGATTATGGATTAGGATACTTTGGATGTGGTTTAGGAGGGCATTAATCTAGGTGGGCCTCAATCTATGTAGGAATATGGTGCTTTGAAAATGGACATGGATCTTAATCTTTTATTTCATGGGAGCACAAAGCGCCTTGCAGGAGGGAAGGTAGGGGTGGAAGAGGTCTCTATCCTTGTGATGAAAGTGGTTCCTGAGGTGACTAAAGGTGGCAAGACTTCTCTTTAGTTGGGTCTTCTTAAGAAAGATTCAAAAAAGGGTTTGGTGGAGAAGCTCTCCAAGGCTGGAAGAAAGAAAGACTTGGAAAAAATTAAGATGATGAGAGATAATTTGGTGGAATCAGGGTCAATTAAGACTTTGGATTCTCATTTTTCAAACCCTTTAAAATGATTTTTCTCTCATGGAATGTTAGGGGCTTGAATAGTGGCCCTAGACAAAAAGTTGTTTAGGAATTGTGAGAATTCATTCTCCTAATGTTCTTTTCTTATAGGATACTAAGTTATCTATTGAAGTTATGGTTGGTTTGTTCTCAAAGTTGTGGGGGAGGGGTGATTTCCAATGTATTGGGGCTCAAGGGAATTTTGGGGGTGTGGATTTTTTTTGGAACCCCTTGAAGATTTGTCCTCTCTAGTGGATGTCCTCTAAGTCTTCCATCTCTACGGTTGTGTTGATTCTTGAGATAGGAGAATCTATCCTTTTGTCAAATATTTATGCACCTACTAATCTTTTGGGTAAGCAACTCTTGTGGTCTCATTTCAATTTAACTCATAGCCTTGCTTCTTTCATTCCTTGGATTATGGCTGGTGATTTTAATGTCATTACTAAGTTGGATAAGAATAAGAATGGTATTGCGAGATTGGAACCTTCTTCTTTCTTGCTTCGTGATAACATTTTGGCTTTGAATCTAGTGGACATTAAGCCTCAAAATGCTCAATTTACCTAGAACAAAAGGAGGATGGGGAAGAACTATATTGTTGAGAGACTCGATCATTTCTTTCTTATATCTAGGTTGGGGGTTTGTGGTCCACCTATTTAGAGATTTTAGACTAGAGGGGCTCAAATCACTGGCCTATTAAATTGATTGTTGCCTTGGCTCGTGATTCTTAGTCTCCTTCCTTCAATTTTCACCTTATGTGGTTGAGAAACCCTTCTTTGCAAGAGTTTTTATCTAACTAGTGGTGAATTGGCATAACGACTTATCAAATTGCTATGTATACTTTTTCCAAACATCTACAATATGTGAAGTATCAACTTAAAATTTGGAACATGTGTTTTTGGTGCACAAGCACCAATCATTTCAATGTTTTCTTTTTTAGATGTCCTATGGAGAGTTGAGTCTAGGTGCTGGAGTCTAAGTTGTTGAATGTTTTGAGTCTAAATAAGGTCCAATGAGACCATTTTTAGATGTAATTGGCAACATTGGGGTATTTTTCAGTCCATATTGTAAATATTGCAAATCATGTTGAAAATTGTCAAGATTAACAAAAGTTGTCAAAGTTGAAAAAAGGTGTCAAGGTTGAAAGGTGTCAAGGTTGAAAAAAGGTGTCAAGGAAGGAGTAATGTCATTTTCTTGTGCTAAGTCATGTTTCTAAGTTGAATAAGGTCTAAAAAGGTCATTTTTAATGTTTTAGGTGATTAGGAGTGTTAATTTGCAAATATTGCAAAAAGTGTTAAAGGTTGTCAATATAAACTTGCAAAAATGCAAAATTTGTAATGGCTTAGAAGCCTAACGGTCATGAGTGGTTTGAAAATCAGTTGAGGATGGTTGTTTCAGTTTTTTTTGGTTTGAAACCCTTTAAATGAGTGTGCAACAATGATTTAAGGGTTGTCTCGATGGATTGGAAGCAAAATTCAATAAAATTCTCACTATTTTTCTGGAAATTTTCTATGTTTTCATTGCTTCCAGGCCTAGACGGTAATGTACAATCACAAGGTTACTCCATCTCTTCAATAAATCTTTGGTAACATGAGTTAACTACATTTTTTGACTGGTTTGAGAGGATAAAAGTGAATTTGAAGCATTTTACATTTTTTTCCTTGTAGTATGTCAAGTATACCCTATTTTGGGGTTTGTGAGTAATTAATATGTTTTAAGGACAAATTTCACTGACTATAATCATTGTGACTATTGAAATGGGTCCTAAGGCATATTATTAGATGTTAGGATGTTTCTTTTGTTATGGGAGAATGGAAAAGAGAAGTTTGAGTTGTTGTCCCTAGTGAATTTGTGAGGAAAAAGCATGAAAATTTAGGTCTTTGACTAGGGTTTGATAAAATTCTCGAGGGAAGTGATATTTCTTATTCTTTTGAGCATGTACAAGAATGAATAAGAGTTTTTAAATTGGTTTCAAGGTCTAATAAAGTGTGGACTCGTATAGTTTTTTAATAAGCCCTAGGGTAAATTGAGAAAAGTGAAGGTTTTTGTGTTCAAGGTGTTTCAGGACCTATCTTGCCTTAAGAGTTGTGGTTTTGGTGATCTTTAATGCTGGTGAGTGTTTTCCAATAAATTTTGGGTGAAAGAGAAAGTTTAAGACATACCTCCTTTGTAAAATTGACCTAATTAGGGTCTTGGATAGTGTTATTTTCATGTTTTTGGGAAGTTGATCCAAATGATTCCTAGGTGGGTTTAATGTATGTTGAAGAGGACCAAAATGGGTGCTCAGAATGATGGATAGTTATAGAGGTTGTTAAAGGATTTTAAGAGTTAAATTAGGAAAATTGGGTTTGCTAACCTACAAGCTTGTCTAAGTGAAATAGGGAAAAACAAGACAATATTGAGTTTGTGGATAGAAATATTATTTGAAATCCTCTTGAATTGAGAAAGTAAGGGGTTTTTCAACCTAGGTTACTATCAATTGGTATTAGAGCAAAGGGAGTAGGTCCCTTGAGGGAGAATATTGAAAGTTTTTGTGCAAGGAAAAGGTGTAAGTGGAGGAATCAAAATGCCTCCTAAAGGAAGCATTGTTGCTAGGAAGATTGATATCCATGCAAGAGAATTAGAAGCCTTGAAGAAAGAGGTTGTTGCATTAAATTCTAAAACTAGAGTGGATGTGGATGAGAGTGATCCTGAAGAGGAAGAGATGTATCCAGAAAATGTAAGGATGATGAAGCTTTTGAAAGCTATGAAAGGTGATGGCATGGAAAAATGGACTTGCCTATGTATGGGGGTAAAATATATGGTGAAGAGCTCTTGGATTAGATAGGGGTCATGGAGAATTACTTGAAAGTGAGGAGATAGATGAAGAACACAAAGTGGAGAAGGGAAAAACCAAGTTGAAATGGCATGTTTTGCTATGGTGGAATTTTGTGCAAGATGAAGGGTGAAAACAGGGAAAGGCTAAGATCACTTCTTGGGAGAGAATGAAGGAAAAAATAAAAGGAAAGTTACTTCTTAATGATTACAATGTTCAATTTCTTAAAAGACTTCAAAATATTAGGAAAAAGGATCTAGATGTACAAGCATACACCAAGGAATTCTATAGGTTAAGTATAAGGACAAAACATGAGGAATATGAGGAAGTTAGAGTGGCAAGGTATCTTGATGGTCTAAGGTATAATATACAAGATGAGATAAGTTTTATGACACCAAAAATAGTAGAAGAATGTTTTCAAATGGCTATAAGGGCTAAGGAGAAAGTGAAGAGGAGACAAGAGAAGGTAATAAGAGGAAGAGGTACTACTTCTAGAGGAAAAGGTACTTTTTCTACACCAAAAGAGTCCAAAGAAGATCAAGAAGATGTTGGTAAGGGAAAAGAACAAGTGGAAGAATTTAGAGGTGGATGGAGAGGTGGAAGAAAAAACTTTATAGGAAGATATCCTAATATTTTTGCAAGAAGGTGTTACAAGTGTGGTGAATTTGGTCATCCATTTTTTAAGTGTCTTGACAAGTTTAGTGTTGCTACAAGTGGGAGTGAGAGAAAAGGTGAAAAGATAGTTCAACTTGTGCAAGAAGATAAAGAGGAAAGTTTCAATTCACCAATACTTGTTGTTATGCCTAAATTTGGTGAAGCTTTGATGTTACAAAGACAAATCTTGAAGGCCTCTAAGAAGAAAGAACCATTGCAAAGGACTAGTCTCTTCAAGACCACCTAGAAGAGAAAAGGTAAAGTATCCAAGTTAGTAATTGATTCAGGATCCACTGATAATATTGTACCAAAGGAAATGGTAGATAAGTTGATTTTGGTAAAATTTCCTCATCAAACACCATATAAGGTGTCACAGTTGAATGATGATCAGTCACTCCTAGTCAATGAGTAGGATTTAGTTGAATTTCATATTGGAGGTTACAAAACTAGGGTGCTCTGTGATGTTTTACCAATGCAATGTTTCCATTTGTTACTTGGGATACCATGGAAATTTGATAACATGTTGTGTATGATGGATGGGCCAAAACATGCCAGATTGTACATGAAGGGAACTCATTCACTTTGTTACCATTGCAAGAAGGAGATAAGGAGAAGACAAGGGCAGCAAAAGTAATCATGATGGGTAGAAAAGAGTATGTGTAGATTGGAAAGGTCAAGAATGATCAGTTGGAAGCCCTGAAAAAGGTTGTAGACAATATGATAGGGGTATTTAAGTTTGATGCACTATTAGAAGGAAATAATAATGAGAAGAAGAAGATGGAGATTGGCCAAGGAAAGGTTAAAGGTGGATTGATGATGATGAAGCAAGATGGGTTGGGGAGAGATGATAGAATACTAGTTGGGGTAGTGTGGCATCCTGTAGGGATTGCAAAAGTTGAAGGACAATCAAGCCTTGTTGAGAAAAAGGCTCCTAGGACTGATAAAATAGAGATGTATAGGTCTGAAAGTGAAAATGCTTTGAAAACAATGAATTTGATGCCAAAATTTAAGGAAAAGGATAGAGTGGAACAAGTAGAAGGGAAAGAAAAAATTCATGGAGATAAGTATGTTGTATGGACAAGAAAAATGGTAGTTATTTCAAGTTCTATATGGATCAAAGATGGAAGAGAGATCAAAATATGTTCAATGAAGTAAGGGAAGCCCCATCAAGTTGTCCATGAGCTCAAGGATGGTAAGTATAGAGAAATATTTTAGAATGAATTAGTCAAGGCATCTGTTGTAGGTCAAATAAATGGAGCATTCAAAGGAGGAAGAGTGTCAGACCAGTTTCCAAGAGGATTGGAAACTTTTTTTGGTGGTGTGTATGGTGCAGGAGCACCAATCATTTCAATATTTTCTTTTTAGATGTCTTATGGAGATTTGATTTTGGGTGTTGCATTCTAAGTTGTTGAATGTTTTGAGTGTAAATAAAGTGCAATGAAACCATTTTTGGATGTAATTAGCAACATTGGGGCCTTTTGAGTCCATATTACATAAATATTGCAAATCATGTTGAAAATTGTCAAGATTGACAAAAGGTGTCAACGAAGGAGTAATGTCATTTTCTTGTGCTAAATCATGTTTCTAAGTTGAATAAGGTCTAAAAAGGTAATTTTTAATGTTTTAGGTGATTAGGAGTGTTAATTTGAAAATATTTCAAAAAGTGTTAAAGGTTGTCAACATAAACTTTCAAAAATTCAAAATTTGTAAAGGCTTAGAAGCCTAACAGTCATGAGTGGTTTGAAGATCAGTTGAGGATGGTTTTATTAGTTTTTTTTGGTGGGAAACCCTTTAAAAAGGTGTGCAAAAATTATGTAAGGGTTGGCTCGGTGGATTGGAAGAAAAACTCAATAAAAATCTCAGTATTTTTCAAGAAATTTTGTGTTTTCATTGCTTGCAGGCTTGTACGGTAACGTACAATCACAAGGTTGCTCCATCTCTTCAAGAAATATATGGTAACATGAGTTAACTAAATTTTGTGATTGGTTTGAGAGGATAAAAGTGAATTTGAAGAATATTACATTTTTTCTTTGTAGTCTATCAGGTATACCCTATTTTGGGGTTTGTGAGTAATTAATATGTTTTAACGACCCCTTTCATCGACTGTGTTGGAAAGAGACACTGCAAAAAAAATTCAGTGTTGTCATTGATGGAAACCCTAGTCGGTGATTGGATCTGCACGTCATCATTTTCTCCTACTGGTAGACAGATTGAGGACAGTCAAGGAAGAATAGAGCATCTGGCAGTTCTATGTTCATCGATTCATATACAGATTTTTTGTTGTTATTTTGAGTTATGGATCTTATGGGAGTTTAATATATGTATGTCTTGTGTTTTCCAAAAATTGCAGTGCCTCATATCAAGTTGTATGCAAGTTTGGAGATATAGTTGGATATCTTTTTGTTCATCAGTGTTTTGTGGCCAACCCAGATGCTATAAAGTGTCACGGATATTTAAGGAGTGTTTACTCAAATGTTTTTGTGTTTGATCATCCTTATTTCAGTCCAAGATAAGTTGCGGCTAACCGTTGTGGGTGTGCATTGAATATAATTCATGATTTGAGCCAACAATTGTAAATATTCTTAAGTTTTATTGAAGCTGACGGGTTGTGATTAAATTCCTAGTTGTCAATATATATAAATGATCAATTATATCATTTTGTGTGTGTATAAGGTGTGTTCTAAATATCGTAAGGATTATTGAGTGACTTTTCACAGTTTCACTTGTGCATTAAATATTTTGTGCTGTGAGTTAGAGCAAAGCAGGGAAAAAGTGCAGAATCAGTTAGAAGGACAGAAGATTGACTATTGAGCCTAACTGGAATTGTAATCAAGCATTTGTAGATTCTATTCTTTCAATTCATTCTCTTGGATCTAATCCAAATCCTTGTAAGGCAGTGTTCCTTTCTATTTTGAGCAATGAGCTCTAGGCAATGATCCTGAATGCAAGTGCATTCCCATATTGTAAACTTCTTTTTGAGCATACTCAAATCATATTGTGGATTGGCCATCCACTATGGTTTTTCCCCTAACAAGCTTTCCACATAAAAATCCTTATGTTATGGTGTTGTGGTTGTTTGCTTTTTGTTTATGCATATTTCTCTTGGTTGAATGTTTTAAGTGGGTTAAAGATCAAAATAATAAATTTAACTCTTGCAAAACACTAATTCACCCCCCCTCTCAATGTTGCTTCTTTCCAACAATTGGTATCAGAGCTAGTTCCTCGAAAGAAGTCTAATAGATTGGGGAGATCTTGGAAAGTATTTTCAATGGATACAAGCAGTCTTCAAGAACAAATTTTGGTGGCCCTGGATGATCCTTACAAGTGAAAATATGAGAACTAAGAACTACAGGAAAATCTTGAGAATGCAAAGAAATTCATTCATTCATTGAAAGAAAAAATCAATGAATCAAGGGAGAAAAGAATGGAATTGTGTGATCGGCTTAAGTAGAAGAATAGAATCATGGAAGATGAACAACTAAGTCATGCCTTGAAGGAGAAAACAAAAGAATGTGAAAATTTTTCCAAAGAAAATGTTGCCCTGATGTGTGAGATGGAATCTATCATGATGAAAATGACCAAAGAGATTGAAGATAGAAAGAAGAATGAAGAAAAACTTGCTCAATCTTTGAAAGAAAATATGAAGAATGTAGCCAATTGGACAATGAATTGGAAAAATATAAAAACAATGAGGAAGTGCTTGAAAAACAACTTGATGATCTCAGAAATGAACTTAATGTTGCAAATGAGTACAAGCATAAATTCAAAGAAAGCTCAGCCAAGCTTGATCAACTAATTAAATGCCAGAGGACTAATGGTGAAAAGCGAGGTCTTGGCTATGAAGAAGGAGAAAGTTTTGGATTTGGACAAAGGAATTCTGGAAAAGGGAGATTTAGGCAAAGAAATTAGATGAATAGAGCTAGAAGGAATCTGGTAAGACAACCAAATGCTCAAAGATTCAATGGTTGCTATTTTTCTTACAATAAATTTGGTCATATGGCTTCTCAGTGTAGAAGCAAGATGAATCCAAAAGAACCATCATTCTCAGGTCAGTGCTTTAACTGTAAAAGTTTGGTCATAAGTCAAATGAATGCAGAAATGTGATGAACAACTTTCATAGAGATGTCAGATGCTATGCATGCAATAGACTTGGGAATATTTCCAACCAATGCAGATCAAGAAAAAATCAGTGGAATAGTAGGTTTGGACATAGAAATGTTGTGTGTTACAACTGCAACAAATTTGGCCACACTGCTAGATTCTATTGGAATAGAAGAGGTCTGGTAAAAAAAACATGCAGCAAGATGTTAAGGGAAAAGGTAAAGTCACTACTAAAGTGATTAGGAGGAAAATGAAAAAGAAATGGGTGTAGAAGGATCCCTCTATTGAAGGAAATGTGCCAACACCAGAATCTTCTTCTGGTAATTCATCCAAGAATTAATATTAGGCCTTTAGCCTAGGGGGAGTTGTTAAGAAAATATCTTAACCCGCTACCGGTAATTGACATTGGAATGTGAATAATTCTAGTAAGTGCATAGATTTCTTTTAGATGTTGTTTAAGCAATTGGAGAAAGTATTACACAGTATAGGAGATCCAAAAAGAATTATCTATCTCAGTGCATGGAAACAGGGTAACCAGATGAATTAGGGTAAAAGCATTTATTGCTACAAAAAGAGTTAGTTGTGTGAACAATAAAAAGTCATTTGTATCTTTAATTTTTCACTTTACATTTTGGAGAAAATAATTTTGGAGAGTCTTGGAGTGAACTTCACTAAGTTGTGGCAAGATTTAATTGTGAAGAAGATTCAACAATCAAAGCTCTGATTCGACAAAAAGGTATTTATCAGAAAAACTTGTGAATATGTCAATTTGTAAAAATGGCCACTTCATTGGTAGTTGAAGTCAAGGATAGACCTTGTCCAAAGTTCAAGTGGTATCCTTATAAGTCTATTAAGATTGAGCCCCTACGTGCATTTTTGTCTGTACCATATGGAGTCTTGCACACTGAAGACATTAGGGCTTACATACATGCCAATATTGAAGAGTTAGGGAGCTCACAAATACTAAATTTTTATTCCAACCATATAATTGGAGAGGAATTCACTATTAATCTGAAATAAAAAACCCTCGAAGAGAAGAAGTTCACACAGTTTGTGAAATTTCCCATATTTGAGGAAAGCGAACGGGTATGATATATTATGATCAGAGTTCATGTTGAGTTCATGTGGTTGAATATACCTTTCAAGATTACGAAAGAGGATATAAGCATTCTCACAAGTCTAAATTCCTCCAGTGGACTACCAATTTTGAAATTTGTAAAGAATCAGAAGGTTACTGATGCAACAGGTACACAATTTGATAGAAGGGCAATGAAAATCGAAGACATTGTTGAAGTGGATGTGAAATTTGCATTGATGGTCATTGGCTACAAAGTCTACCACTCTAGCTAGGATAATTCAGTATCCGATGTTACCATTTATGTAGTCTATCCGATGATAAAAGAAAATGCAGATTATGACTTGTGTGAGCTGCTCAAAATTCAACTGATGGAGAATTTGGGTAAGATTAAGAAAGACAAAAAGAACTCCTTTAAATATGGTAATCTACTATTGTGTCTATTCTTTTATTTCATGAGTGAGGTTCTAAGTGTTGGGAAAATTCATTGGAAAAGTAATCAGCATGTAGCTGTGCAAATAAGAGATAAATTGTTTGGAATTGGTGATCATTAGACCAGAAATATTGCCCTCTGGGGGTACTTCAAAAAAATTCAAAATATTATGCATGCAAGAGAAAGAATGCCTACCTCGATTCTAGAAAAGTACAAAGATACAATTTGTTTCATGGTAGATATTGATCAATGCCATATGGAAGCCACTAATCCCATAATGATATGGATTATGCCTATGGGATATGAAGTTGAGGAGAACATCTTGAAGATGTATGCAGAAAATTTGTGGAGAACACCTCTGGATTCGATAGAAGAAAGGTTCGGATCTTATGCAGAAAAGAGCATACAAGTCCATGATCAATTATAGAAGCCAAAGATAGTCAGAAAAGAAAGGAAAGAAGTGGAAGTATTTGCAGAAAGTATTTGAATATCCACAAAAGTAGTAAGACAACCTAGTGCAAACTCAAGAGAAGGCTTATGGTAAGAGGAAGAAGAAAAAGAGCTCAAGAACCTATGAAGCCATCTCAAAAAGTGAGGAGACTGAGTTAGATGAAGTTGTGAAAGAAATGAATGTTACCGAAACTCAGGCTACCAAGGTAACCAAGAGGAAATCCTTTTATGAGGAAGAAAAGGAAGAAAAGGCAAAGAAGAACGCAAAAATTGAAAAACAAGGTATGATAGTTGAAGAAGTTGAGAATGTTGTGGTCAAGGATGGAAATATCAAACCCCTTGACAAATGGTATGGAATGTTTGATGAATCAGGTCAAAGAATTCTTTAAGAGGCAACAATAAAACATCTAAATATTTTGAATAAATTTCTTGCTGAAATTATGGCTAGTTTTTTGGAAACAAGAAACATTGAGAGGCGAGGTGAATTAGTGTTGTGCAAAAATTTAATTTTATTATTCTAATCTTTAACTCACTTAACCATTCAACAAAATAAATATGCATGAATGGAAAGAACACAATCACAACACCATAACACTAGAATTTTTACACAGAAACCTTGTTAAGGGAAAAACCATGGTGGATGGTCAATCCACAATATAATATGAGTATACCTAAAAGAAGGTTTACAAAATGGGAATGCACTTGCATTCAGACACACTTCCTAGAGCTCACTACTCAAATAAGATAGGCTCACTTCCTTCCAATGATTTGGATTGAATCCAAAAGAGTGAACTGATAGAATAGCATCTACAATGCTTGATTACAATTTTGGTTAAGCTCTGTAGTCAATTTTTTGTCCTTTTGACTAATTCAGCAATTCTTCTTTGTTTTGCACAAACTCGCTCTACCAAAAACTTTAATGCAAAAGTGAAACTATGCATAATTTCCTAATCACCCTTCTGATGTTCGCAACACACTTCTACTTACCACTTTCTTACAAAATGATATAACTGATAACTTATATATATCTGCATCAAGGATCTTGTCATTACAAGTTGGCCTCCAATAAAATACAAAAAACATTCTTCATGTGTCAGCTCAAATCATGAACAAATTATGATGCACACCCACACAAGTCGGCCATGACATAACTTGGACCCAAAACAAAATGCTTAAACATAAACAAGTTTAAATAATTACTCCTTATACATCCACAACGTGCCACATTCATTGAGTCGGCCACAATGAGCAAATAAATGGAAAAACATCCTACCGGATCTCCTAACTCGTACATCGATTAATGAAACACCACAAAATTCAATAATAAGATAAAATGCATGGTTAACAAACTATCCCAGAGATCCATAGCTCAAAAATATGATACAGTGAAGCAAACAAATCGACGTACTAATCGGATACCCAGTTCTTCATGCTTTCTACCGGTAATACTCTGTTCTCAATTCCTTCTACCAGTATGACTGTGGACCAAAGTAATGACTTCAGTTTCCATTAATGACAACATTAGAAGCCATGTGCCAACAATCTCCCCCTTTGGAATTGATGGCAACACTTAGTGAAAAATGAATAAGTGTTGAAACTAGTAAGTACACTGCCAAAGTTCAAAATTTCAAAACATGGCTTCTTTTGATAACACTACTCCCCCTTAGAATGTCAAGGAATTTTTCACTACACTCTCTCCCCCTTCGACATCAATGATAAAATTAGGAAATCCAAAATTTCAAAATTTCAAGACTGTGCAAACATAACCTGTGACTTATAGAAATTTGAAGACATTCGCAAATTCATTCTTCAACACACTTAAGTTTGAATCCTAAACACTTTTCAAACTTTCCAAAATGGTTATGTGACCAAAAAGTAGATAAGAAAGATTTTTTGCAGCTTCAAGATTTATTGGGCCAAGAGCAGCCATAACATCTTTAGCCTCTTTCAATGCATTTACCATTATCTTAATCTTTGGAATAATTAGTCCTCTAAGTTTGCATACTCTCCCAACAATCCTCTCATTTTCAAGCTTCAAACTCTTTATTTTTTCAAGAAAAGACATTACCTGACCTTCTTGTTCACCAACATTACTAACTAATGGGTCAAAAGCATCAGAAATCATGACCAACTGTTTCTCAATATCCTTCACCTTATTTTCATTTGCTTTAGTGAATTTAGACAAGATTAAACAAGACTTATACACTTTTCCTCCTTTAGACAAAGTATCTTGAACATTTTTCATACAGGTGGCTAATAGGGTTTTGTCTTTTGCAATCAGTTCATTCAAACTACCTAATCTCTTTTCCTTGAACTTCTTATGCACCTTAATCAAGGTTGATTTCTCAAAAGATTCAAGGTGAGATCTTACAGAATTTATTAGCTTCTTTAGCTCACCAAAAGAGGAACCAGACACATCCATAACATGGCTAGGCATTAATTTCTATAGAACTCTAGATGCAAGGCTTAGCAATTCACTGTCTTTTATGTGAGACTTCAAAATATTTTCACTGGCTTTGGCTTGAGAAATTGAAGCAACCTTCATCATCTGAATTGGGGACAAGGTGGATAAATTGATTGAGCTTTCATCCAATTCAGGATCTAATTCTTCCTACTGCTCCATCAAAGATCTCTTTACTACCTCTACTCTAATTTCTTGAACTTTTTCTTCTTCAACCTTGGGTTCTACAAAGACTATTTCTGGAATGCCTTTAGGAAATTCAACCTTTTCAATATCCACCTCCTTCTCCTCAGCTAATACCTCCTTAGGAACTTCAACTTCCTTAGGTGTCTCTGTGTTTTCCACGTCAAGAGGAGTCTAAAAATTTCCAACATCAACATTCACTTCCTCATATCCAGTATCCACTTCTTCAGCATTTATCTTATTCTTTGATAGAAACTCTTCCAAAATATTCTTATTTTCCTTAACAATAGCATCAATCTCACTAATCATGAGTCTATTCACCCTTGTCTTTCTCTTGGATTCATTTTTGACCTTTTCAAGGAGTGAATTCATCTCCTTTACTTTGTATCCCATAGGCATGATCCAAATTGTTCTGGGATCAATAGCTTCCATATGGCATTGATCAATGTCTACCACGAAGAAGATAGTATCTTTGTAGTTTTCCACAATTGAGGTAGGTATTATTTCCATTGAATGCATCATATTCTAGAATTTTTTAAAGTATCCCCATAGGGTGGTATTCTGAGTCTGACGATCACCTAAACCAAGCAACATGCTCCTTATCTGAACAACTACCGGCTCATCAATGTGCCAATGAACTTTTCCAACTCCTAGCACCTCATCCAAGAAGTAGAAAAACAAACATAGTAGAAAATTACCATACTTGAATGTATTCTTCTTATCTTTCTTGATTTTCCCCAAATTCTCCATTAGCTGACTTATGAGAAATTCACACAAATCATAGTCTGCATTTTGTTTTACCATCTCATAGGCTACATAGATAGTTGTACCAGATATAGAGTTCTCCCAGCTTGAGTGATAGATCTTATAACCAATAACCATTTATGTGAATTTTGCATCTACTACAGTAATATCCTCTATTTTCATTGCCATTTTGTCCCATTGAGCACATGTTGACTCAGTGACCTTATCATTCTTTACGCACTTCAAAACTGGAAGTCTACCGGTGGAATTCAGACCTATGACTGCACATGTAGCCTCTTTTGTGATTTTAAATGGCACATATAGCCACATGAATTTGTCATGAACATAGCTCAACACATATTAGACCCATTCATTTTCCTCAAATATTGGAAATTTTGCAAACTATGCAAACTTCTTTTCCTCTAGGGTTTTAAATTTTGGCTTTACAGTTTCCCACCCACCCGAATTTAGCTATTCTAAGGAAGCTTTATATATTTTTCAACAAAGTAAAATATTCTTGAATTATGTGATGAGAATACAGATTCATCAAATGAGATCTTCCCAATTCTTTGATATTTGCATGTATATAAGCCCTAATATTTTCAATGTGCAAGACTCCTTATGGCACAGATGAAAACGCACCTAAGGGCTCTGTCTCTACAAACTTATAAGGATTTCGTTTAAAATTTGGACAACACCTATCCTTTAATTCAACTACAAGAGGAGTAGATGTGATTGCAATCTCACAAATTCATAGGATTTTTGATAAATACCTTTTGGGGGTGGAACAAAATTTGATCAGAGATCGTCCTTCACACTAGAATCTCTCCATAAGTCAGCAACATTAAGTTCTCTAGGGCTCTCCAAACTACTTTCCTCCAAAATTCAAAGTGAAAAATGAGGAAATAAAATGTTCTTTTATTTTCTACAAACCTAACTCCTTTTTGTTGCAATAAATGCCTTTACCCTAATTCATCTGGTTTCCTATCTTTCATGTACAGCTAGATAGATGATTCTTCTGTGGATCTCCAAAATTATTCAATACTACCTCCATTTCATTGAACAAAATATGAAAAATATCAATGCACTTACTAGAATCATCTGGATTCTAGTACCAATCACTAGCAAGGGATTTAAAATATTTACTTGACAGCTCCCCCTAGGCCAGACACATAAAACTAATTCCTGAAGGGATTCCCAGAAGTTGATTTTGGTGTTGGCATATTTGCTTCAACAAAGGGATTCTTCTTCACCCATTTCTTCTACACTTTCCTTTTGATCACATCAGTAGCACTTGACTTTACTTTTTCCCTTAACATCCTATTGCATGTTCTATTTTACCGGACCTCTTTTGTTCCAACAGAATCTAGCAGCGTGGCCAGATTTGTTACAGTTGTAGCACACAACACTTCTCTATCCAGGCCAATTGTTCCACTGATTTTTTCTTGATCTGCATTGGTTAGCAATATGTCCAAATCTATTACATGCATAGCATCTGACATCTCTATGAAATATATTAATCACAAATCTACATTCACTTGACTTCTGACCATACTTATGGCAATTAAACCACTGACCTAAAAATGATGCTCCTCTTGTGTTCATCTTACTCCTACACTGAGAAGCCATATATGACAAAATTTGTTGCAAGCATAACAGTAGCTATTAAATCTTTGAGCATTTGGTTGTCTTACCGAATTTCTTCTAGCTCCAATCATCTTATTTCCTTGCCAAAATATCCCTTGTCTAGTTTTCTTTTGTCCAGATCTGGAACTTTCTCCTTCTTCAAATCCAAGACCTCACCTGTCACCATTAGTCCTCTATCCTTTAATTAGTTCATCAAGTTTGGTTGAGCTTGCTTTTAATTTCTCCATGTACTCATTTGTAGCAGCAAGTTCATTTATGAGATCATCAAGATATTTTTCAAGCAATTCTTCATTGTTTTTAGATTCCTCCAGTTCATTGTCCAATCGGCTACATTGTTTAGAATTTTCTTTCAAGGATTGTACGCGCTTTTCTTCATTCTTCTTTCTATAATCAATCTCCCTAGTCATTTTCATCATGATGGATTCCATCTCACACTTTAGGGCAGCATTCTCTCTGGAAATATTTTCACAATCTTTTGTTTTCTCTTCCAGGGCATGACTAAGTTGTTCATCTTTCATGCTTCTACTCTTCTGCTTAAGTTGATCACAAAATTCCTTCCTTTTCTCCCCAAGATTCATTGATTTTTTCTTTCAATGACTGAATGAATTTCTCTGCACTCTTAAGATTTTCTTGCAACACCTAGTTCTCAGACTTTGACTAGTCAAGATCATCAAGGGCCACCATGAGTTGTTGTTGAAGACTACTTATATCCATTTAAAAACTCCTTCCAAGATCTCCCCAAGTTGTTAGACTTCTTCTAAGGAACCTAGCTCTGATACAAATTGTTGGAAATAAGAAAAACTGAAAGGGGGAGGTGAGTCAATGTTGTACAAAAATTTAATTTTATTATTCTGATCTTTACCTCACTTAACCATTCAACAAAAGAAATATGCATGAACAGAAAGAACATAGTCACAACACCATAACACCAAGAATTTTACATGGAAACCCTATTAGGGGAAAAAACACAATGGATGGCCAATCCACAATATAATATGAGTATACCCAAAAGAAGGTTTACAAAATGGGAATGCATTTGCATTCAAACACACTGCCTAGAGCTCACTACTCAAATAAGATAGGCTCACAGCCTTACAATTATTTGGATTGAATCCAAAAGAGTGAACTGATAGAATAGCATCTACAATGCTTGATTACAATTTTGGTTAAGCTTTGTAGTCAATCTTCTATCCTTCTGACTGATTCAGCAATTCTGCTCTGTTCTACAAAAACTCGCTCTGCCAAAAACTTTAATGCACAAGTGAAACTATGCATAATTGCCTAATTGCCTTTTTGATGTTCACAACACACTTATACTTACCACTTGTTTACAAAATCATATAGTTGGTAACTTATATATATCTACATCAAGGATCTTCTCATTACAAGTTGGCCTCCAATAAAATACAAAAAAAATTCTTCATGTGTCAACTCAAATCATGAACTATTTATGATGGGCACCCACACAAGTTGGACATGACATAGCTTGGACCCAAAACAAAATGATTAAACATAAAAAAATTTAAACAATTACTCCTTATACATCCACAACATGCCACATTCATTGAGTTGGCCACAATGAGCAAATACACGAAAAAACATCCTGTTGAATCTCCTAACTCGTACACTGATTAATGCAACACCACAAAAATCAATAATAAGATAGCATACATGGTTAAAAAAATATCCTAGGGATCCACAACTCAAAAAAAGATCCAATGAAGCAAATAGATCGACGTAGTAACCGGATACCCTGTTCTTCATGCTTTCTATCGGTAATACTTTGTTCTCAACTCCTTTTTCTGATATGACCGAGTTTTGATCTACGGACCAAATTAATGACTTCAGTTGCCATCAATGACAACATTAGAAGCAATGTTCCAACATAGTTTACCTAAGAGTCTATATGATGTTTTAGAGTCGAGGAGAGTAAATGCTAGGATAGAAGAAGACCATATGAGAAAGAATTCTTGCATACTTGTGTCCAAAACTGTCTATTGAGGAGATGAATTCACTCCTAGACAGAGCCAAGAAGGAATTCAATAGTTCAAAATAAGGGTGAACAAACTTATGATTGGTGAAACTAGTGTTGTTGTTGATGAAACCAAGAAAATCCTAGAAGCATTTCTGTCAAGGAACAAGATCAATGTTGAAGAATCGAACATCTGAAGATGTTGCGTCTAATCTAGTAAATGACGAAGTGAATGTAAATACTGAAGATAATCAGATTCCTCTTGATGTGGATAATTCAGAAGCACCTATGGAGACTGAAGTTCCTATGGTTGTATTAGCGAAAGAAAATATTTCAAATGAAGAAGTTGAAGCTCCTAAAGGAAATCAAGAAACAATTGTTGTAGAACCAAAATTCAAAGAAAAAGAAAAGGTTCAAGTTAAGGAAATCCTAGTGGCAGCAAGAGACACTGTCAAGGAGATGAAGAAATATCTGGTGGAACAATAGGAAGAATTTGATCCTAAATTGGTTGAAGGCTTGATCAATCTATCCACCTTGTCCCCAATTCAGATAATGAAGGTTGCATCAATTGCACAAGCTAAATCTAGTGAGAAGATTTTGAAGTCTCACATTGAGGACAGTGAATTATTCAGTCTTGCATCTGGAGTTCTAGAGAAAATTATGCCAACTCATGTTAAGGATCTGTCTAGTTCCACTTCCAATGAACTAAAGAAGCTCATAAATTTTGTAAGTACTCATTTTGAATCTTGAAAAATCAGCCATGGTTAAAGTGCAGAAGGATTTTGATGGAAAAATATTTAGTTGGTTGAAAGAAGTGATTGCTACGGATAAAAATATGTTAGCCACCTACATGAAGAATATTCAAGATTCTATATCTAAAGGTGGAAAGGCCTATAAGTCATGTTTAGTTTTGTCCAAATTCACTAAAGACAATGATAAGAGGGTGAAGGATCTTGAAAAATAATTGTCTACCATTTCTGATGCTTTCAATCTATTAGCTTGTGATGTTGGTAAGAAAGAAGATAAAGTATTATCCCTACTTGACTAATTGGTCCAAAGATTGAAATAATGGTGAATGCATTAAAGGAAGCCAAAGATGTTATGGTAGTTAGTGACCCAATGAATCTTGAGACTATAAAAACTCAATCTTATTTAGTTTGTGGTCACAGAACAACTTTGGAGAGTTTCAAAAGGGTTTGGGACACAAATTTGAGCATGTTGAAGAGAGATTTTGTAGATATTTTCAAATTTGTGTAAGTTACTAGATCATACTTGTACAGTTTTGAGATTTTGTTTCCCCAGTTTTTCCATTGATGTCAAAGGCAGAGAGTTGTACAATGAAAAATGTATATTCATCTTAAGGGAGTTGCATTTCTAAGCTGAGATTGAAGATTCTTTTTGAAGTTTTGAAGTGGTAGTGTAATTCAAGTTGGTACCGACCTGACACTTAGTCATTTTTCACTACTTGTGTTGTCATCAATGCCAAAGGGGGGATTGTTGGCAAGAGACACTGCAAACATTTTTTGGTTTTTTCATTGATGGAAACCCTAGTTGGTGATTGGATTTGCATGTCATCATTTTCTCCTACCTACAGACGGATTGAAGACAGTCAAGGAAGAATAGAGCATTCAACAATTCTGTTTTCATTGATTCTAATACATATTTTATGTCATTATTTTGAGTGGTGGATCCTATGGGAGGTTAATCAATGTATTTCTTGTGTTGTCCAAAAATATCAATACCTCGTATCAAGTTGTATGCAAGTTTGGAGATCCAGTTGAATATCCTTTTGTTCATTAGTGTTTTGTGGCCAACCTAGATAATATAAAGTGTCGCGAATATTCGAGGATTGTTTACTCAAATTTATTTTGTTCCATCATCTTGATTTGGGTATGAGCTAAGTTTTGACTGAACATTGTGGGTGCACATTGAATATCATTCATGATTTGAGCCGACAGTTGTAAATATTCTTAAGTTTTATTGAAGCCAATAGGTTGTGATTAAATTCCTAGTTGTGGATATATATAAATGATCAATTATATCATTTTGTGTGTATAAGGTGTTTCATTGTGTGGTACAAATATCAGAAGGGTGATTGAGCCATTTTGCAAAATTTCACTTGTGCACTAAATATTTTGTGATGCGAGTTAGACCAGAGCAGAGCAAAAGTATAGAATTAGTCAAAAGGACAAAAGACTGACTACTGAACCTAACCAAAATTGTAATCAAGCATTTGTAGATGTTATTCTTTTAGTTCATTCTCTTGGATCTAATCCAAATCCTTGTAAGGTATTTTTCCTTTCTATTTTGAGCAGTGAGCTCTAGGCAGTGAGCCTGAATGCAAGTGCATTCACATATTGTAAACTTTTTTTTATTATACTTAGATCATATTGTGGATTGGCCATCCACTGTGGTTTTTCCCCTAACAAGGTTTCCATGTAAAAATCCTTGTGTTATGGTGTTGTAGTTGTTTCTTTTTGATTCTGCATATTTCTCTTTGTTGAATGTTTTAAGTGCGTTAAAGATCATAATAATAAATTTAATTTTTGTAGCACACTGATTCACCCCCCCTCTCAGTGTTGCTTGTTTCCAACAAACTATAATCACTATGGCTGGTGAAATGGTTCCTAAGGCATAGTATTAGATCGTAGGATGATTTTTTTGTGATGGGAGAAGGGAATAGAGAAGTTTGAGTTGTTGTCCCTAGTGAATTTGTGAGGAAAAAGCATGAAAATTGAGGTTTTTGACTAGGGTTTGATCAAATCCTTGAGGGTAGTGATATCTCTTATTCTTTTGAGCATGTACAAGAATGAATAATATTGTTTGAACTAGTTTCAAGGTCTGAGAAGGTGTGGAGTATAGTTTTTCAATAAGCCCTAGAGTAAATTGGGAAAAGTGAGGGGTTTTGTGTTTGGGGTGTTGCAGGACCCATCTTTCCATAAGATTTGTGGCTTTGGTGATTTTTCAAGCTGGTGAGTGCTTCCCAATCAATTTTTTGGTGAAAGATAAATTTTAAGACACACCTCCTTTTTTAAAACTAGCCTAATTTGGGCCTTAGACAGTGTTATTTTCATGTTTTTGGGAAGTTGGTCCAAAGGATGCATAGGTGGGTTTAATGTATGTTGAAGAGGACCAAAATGCGTGCTCAGAATGATGGATAGTTATAGAGTTTGTTAAAGAATTTTGACAGTTAGGTTGGGAAAACTAGGTCTACTGGCGTACAAGCTTGTCTATGTGAAATAGGGGAAAACTAGCCAAGATTGAGTTTGTGGATAAAAAGATGATTTGATATCCTCTTGAATTGAGAAATAAGGGGTTTTTCAACCTAGGTTGCTATCAGTTTTGGAAATATTTTTTATGCTAAGCTTGTTGAATAGGTTGATTTGGATGCCATCACCAATGAAATAAGGGAGTTTGGTCTATCAAAGGATTTACTTAGGAAGGAGGATAGGGCTCTTAAAGCACTGGAAAAGTGTGAGATATGTGAGGAATTTTTTTGGAAACAAAGGGATTGTGTTGAGTGGCTTCAAGAGGGGGATAGTAACACTTCTTTCTTCTTCAATTCGATGAAGATTGAAGGCATGGTAATTCTATTTATTTCCTTATGAATGATAGGGGTGAGCATTTATCATCTTTGCATGAAATATCTAAAGAAGGGGTGGAGTTTTTTGCTTCCTTATTTATAGAATATTCTCAAGATGGTTTGGAGAAGTAAAACTTTGTTCTATCTTGTATCCCCTCCTTGGTGACTAGAGAGATGAATGAACAACTTTTAGGTCATATTTTGCTTGAGGAGTTGGAGGCTACAGTTTTCCAAATGAAGAAAGGGAAAGCCTCAAGTCCTGATGGATTTCCTATTGAATTCTTTCAATATTTTTGGGATATTATTAAGTTGGAATTATTGGAGGTGGTTCATGAATCCCAGAGGAATAATCAGATGTTGCATGCTTTGAACTCTACCTTTCTTGCTCTCATTCCCAAATGTGAAGGGGCATATCAGCTAAGTCAATTCGATTATATTTCCCTTTGTAATGTGGTGTATAAAATTATTTCAAAGTTGATTGTTGAAAGGTTGAAAATATGGCTTAGAAGGCTTATCTCTAAGGAACAAAGTGGTTTTGGTGCTAAAAGACAAATTCTGGATGGGCTGGTCATTACTACTGAAACTATTCATTCGATGGCTTCCTCTAAAGAAAAATACATGTTCATCAAGTTGTATATGGCTAAGGCCTATGATATCAAGTTAAGTAGTCCTTGTGTAAGATTCTTATTTCCTTTGGTTTTTTTGAGGAGTGCATCTAGTGAGTTATAAGTTGTGTCACTTCAACCTCCTTCTCAGTGTTGATTAATGGTGAGTCTTCTATGCTTTTTGGTGCTTCCAGAGGTCTTCATTAGGGGGACCCTCTCTCTCCTTATTTATTTATTATACTTGCAAAGGGCCTAGAGAGAGTTGTGAAGCATAATGTGGAGTTGGTTTGTATTCAGGGTTGGGTGTGGGGCAACGACTTGCCTCTACAATCTCACCTGCAATTTTTGGATGACACGGCTTTGATGGGTATCAGTAAGGTTAGAGAAGCTACAAATTTGTTCAAGGATTTGGATATTTATCTTGTTACTTCTAGTCAGTTGATTAATTAAGATAAATCCTCCATTTTCTTCTTTAACACTTCGTGGCCTATTTGTTGACGACAATGTCACTTGCAACAATAGTGTAGATAAAATCCTCAAAGGAAAACTACAAAGAACCTATCTTACTTGAAAGACTGAACCAAGGCAACCTAAGGTGTCAGTGTAATAGGAAAAGGTTGACTTATCTTAATCCCAAGGTGCTGGTAGTCAAATCTTGACCATACTAGGTTCACTTCAGGGTATGATGTGATATTGCTATTGATCTCAAGGGGTCTATGGTTATCTCTAGTTTCATTGAGAACCATAAGCATTAGATACAAGATTTCTAGTTTGATCATAAAATAATATCATGAAATCAAAATATTTGCAATAATATTTCATGAAAATCAAACAATTTTACTATCACTTAAGTAGATTTAGCTTTAAGCATTCACCAACTTCATAGAAAATAAAATATTTTCAATAAATTTCCATTCATTCATCTATTTTTTGGAATATTTTCATAAATTTAAACATCTAATCTAAAATAAAGCATAAAATACTGAAAATAAAATGTATCCCAATTATTCTCCACGCATGCCCCAATATTTAATCAAATTGAAGCAAACTAGTTTATACTTCATTAGATTGCTTCACAGCTAGGCATAAAATAATGCGAGCTTCTAAAGAAGGGGGTTTAGTTTGGACACGAGTAGGTTTTGTATGCTCCCTTAAATGGTGCAGCTCACAGTCTTGTTCGACTAAACTAGCAAAACTAGCTACAAAAGATACACATGAGATAGGTAGCTATCAAATTGGCTTTGATATTGATTAAGTTCTATGTGCATACAAGTTTTTACACCAAAATAATTCAAAAAATAGGAAAAAAGAACAAAACTTAGAGAATTTTTGGCTCTTCTAACATCCACAAATTCAAAAATTTACTTAAAAAGAAGTATCCCCTGGCCTTTTATAGCAACAAGACACGGGTAGGATAAGACAAATAAATGAGAGAAAATCCAAGGGACGAATCACATTAAGGCACATGGAATGTGGTGACTAGTAAGAGAATTGCAAGAAAAGTCAATGAAGGTCAACCTCCATCTGCACATTGAAGTCCTTTGGGTTTTTCATATTTTTATCATCAAGGTTCCTTCTTGGAACCAAAAAAATCTGCCAAACAAAACGAAGAAAATTCCCATACATAAAGAATGATCAGGTGGAATTTTTTTTCCTACATTCAGGTTCAAACTTGGTTTGAACATTCCTAGGAATGAGTAATCCCCAGAATTTTTACACTCTTTCACTACATGCTTAATATCCACAATCCTAGTTTCTCAATATCCGGTGGCCCTTTGCAATGAAATCTATTCCTACATGAGTTCCCAGAGTCTTTTGTTGAACTTGGTAACACCATTGGATCTTCTTGCAACTTTAGTTTTCCTAACCATCCATACCCAAACTTTGCATCACAATCTACTTCTCTTGCAATCACAAATTCCACCTATTAAATCCCTTTAAAAACAAACATTTATAAAATCTCATGTAAATAAAACCATAATTAATTCGTTATCATATAAATCCATCATAAATAACACGCTTTCAAGAAAATCACATTTTCTTGTGTAATTATCTTTTTATACAGGGTTACTAGACTATCAGACTTCTTGGATAACCTTGAAATTTTAAAACTTTACTTTGCATTGTTACCTGGTACCCAATACCTAGTATTTAGCTCTACCCATGATTTTCCCAGACTTCAATTTTACCAAACCTTCCATCTTCACTGGACCTCGACTCTCAGACCAAAACACTTTTCTTAACACTTGCATTAGCCTTTGCATTTTTAACATTCCCGGTTCCTGGTACTCAATATCCATAACACTTGAATTACGAAGTACTCTTTCAAAAATATTTCTCTTTGCTTTTCACTTCCGATGACCTTCCCAACTAGCCAGCACTTGCCATAAGTGTTAGTATTTCACCTGGGGTCCCCAAGTCTTACAGTCTTTGGGCATGTTGTGAGACCACACAACTTGCAACCAATAAAACCAAATTTAAACCAAAAATTAAGATTAAATCACTCGTCGTAAATTATAATTTATGTATATTTTAAAATAATAACTCTTTACCTTTACCTAGATTCTAACATAAAAATGGTAAAATTCCTCTAAAATATCCATGTGTGATTTTATTAATTCCAATTTTTGGAACTCAATAAAAAAAATCAGTTCATTGACATTGAACAACATAATTTGGTAATCCTCCAAGCCAACCAAGGATAGAGCCTTACTACCTGTCAAGCATCCATAGCCCCGGAAAGGTTATCTCTGTAATTCCCCCAAACATAGCTCAATTAGGTCAGCCAGGCATCCATAGCCCTAGTAGAGATATTTGGATAGCCTAAAGAGTTGATTTTTTTTTTGTCTATCTCTTTTGATATTTCATTGATAGTTTATTTTTTCTTGCAAGCAATGAAGCTTGCTATTAGGTTGGGAATTACACTGGTAGTGAAGGCTACCTTTTATTTTTCATTCAATGCAAATCCTTCATCATTTCACTACTTCCCAAAAACTCATTTAATAATTCCCTGTTGTTGTGTATTCCTGGATAAAATTCACCACTTTTATGCCAAATCCTAGCTAACTGCAACTCGCTATATGTTAAAAGATATACATAAATTAAAATTTAGCAACAAACAACATAATTACCAAATTTAAATCTAAATTTAGAACCATTAATTACCACCCTTCCAATCAAATTTTATGGAAACTATTAAATTATACTTGGCTAGCAATTCTGATTTGACGACATTGCACCACATTAATGGATCAAAAATTTCATCATGACACTTAAACATGATCACACTATTCTGTATTAAATTTGCATGCCTCAATGTGAACATATCATTTCTTTCAAATCTCCCAGGTGATGACATGTGTTGCCTTACTGAATTCATTTTCCTTTCTGCTTTCCACACATGGGAACCTTCATGATTAATATGGCTTAATAAAAATGAAATGAAATGAAACCCATTAATTTCTAAATCTTTAACTTTCTTGATTCGCAATCTTCGTATTGGCTGAATTTGAAGCAAATTGCAATTAATTGTGTGTAAAAATTAATTTGATTTAACATTCTGCTCTAGAGAAACTCATTATGTTGTCACCTTTCTTATGATTTCCAAGACTTTAGTCCTGACAACTATGTACCACAACTCCCTCATGATTTTCTATAAATTATGCACTTTTCTCTAATTCTTCACACCTTTTCTATACCTTCTTTTTATCATTTTGCATTTAGGGTATGTGCAGGATCATCGTGCAAAAAATAGGCCCTTAAATGGCAAAAAATTCAGAAAAATCAGTGTTAGGCAACTTGATGTAAATATTTGAATAAGTTATTTATATTATTTCAAAAATATGTAAGAATAGAATTTGTAGAAAATTGAATGTAGTTTCTAAAATACTAGGTTTATTTAAAAATAAATCAAATCTATTTGGTGAAAATTTGAAATTTCAATGCAGTAGTACTTAAATTTCAGGGAAAAAATAAGAAGTAGGTGTCGTAGACCACCCTAACCATAATAAAATGATAATATTTTTTTGTAATATTTTATATAAGTAGAGGACTCATGTCCAGATGTGATGCATATTTTTTGTAAAATTTTTTTCCAAGTAAATAATTAATTATGAATTTTTATTACAACTTTTTAGAAAATATAAAAACTCACGTCTAACCACCTTAACTTGGTCAAAACTTCATGAAATTTAATTTTTCTTTTTTAATCCTATAGTATGTGAAGCGTAGAATGTGCACATGTTTTGGATTCAAAAAATAATACCGTTTGAAAGTTATAGATGTTTTTCAATCAGCCTATCGATCAGGACTTTAGTCGTAATTCTAATAGAAAATGAGTAATAATTATTTATTAAATTCAAATTAAATCATAATTTATATTTTTGGAAAGCTGAGAAGCTCCTCTAAAAACCCTTTTCGTTTCATTAATTTTGGTTGAGAAAAAAGTCGTCAACCATATACCCTCATAATATTGCCACTTTTTGGCGCACCATGATCCTGCACAATAAAATTTTATGTTCCAATAGTGCTTACTTACTTCCAGGTCATGGATACTCCAATTTTCTTGACCTTCTCTCATCACTAGAATGTTTTCCTGGGCCATATCATGACTCAAAGGATTGAAAAGGTTTTCTTCATTCAGACTACCAGCTTCACTATAGAAAACTTGTGCTTAGTCCTTGGGGAACAATATGTGGAATCCAAAGCTTACTACTAATTTTATTCTAACTTGGCTTCTTGCTTTGTAGCATCGCTCCTAGACATTAGGCTTCTTGTTGAAGATGTTCGCTGAGCTGCGAATATGATAGTGTAGCCTGAATATTTGGAGAATCTGGATACTATTCTATTTGTTGCACATCTGACCATTGGAATCCCTTTCATGGATGATATTCCTTGGTTCCTAGAACACATGGAAGTAGTTCCACTCTAGTCTTTCCTTATTGACCTCCATACTCCTGACGTTGAAGTTCACCAGAAAATTTCCTACGTGGGATATATAGCTCTAATGGACGAGACATCCCACATTGACTAAATGGCTACTCCTATCTGTAGCTCAGCTCCCACTTTTTTCTTTTTTGATCCTCTTTTACAACAAGAATTTTGATACTTCCATGTATATGCGTGACACACACACACACATACATATAGCTTTGTCATACATTTTAAAGCATGTATTTACTATGTATGTTTTTATCATTTTACATTTCATAGCAAAATGTTACAATTGTTTGAATTAACTCTCATATGTATGATAAGTTAAGAAAAATTTAATAATACAAAGGGAACAAACAAAACAAAAAAAAAAAAGCAAACTAACCCTAACTAACCAAAACTCTAATATAACAAATGATTAACCCTAACAAATCAATTGATTATAAGTTCAATGACTATTTCCATTGTTGTTTTAGTGCGAATTACAATAGATTTATCTTTGAATTCGCTAGAATAAATCCCTTTAAAAAATATATATTTATAAAATCTCATGTAAATAAAACCATCATTAATTTTTTCATAATTTCATATTCTTTTATCATTATATTCATCTTTTTATCTTTCTATCTTTCTACTATTTTGATACTTCCATGTATATTTGTGACACACACACACATACACATAGCTTTGTCATACATTTTAAAGCATGTATTTACTGTGTATGTTTTTATCATTTTACATTTCATAGAAAAATGTTACAATTATTTGAATTAACTCTCATTATGTATGATAAGTTAAGCAAAATTTAGGAAAAAAACAACAACAACAACAACAACAAAAGCAAACTAACCCTAACTAACCAAAACTCTAATCTAACAAATGATTAACCCTGACAAAGCAATTGATTATAAGTTCAATGACTATTTCCATTGTTGTTTTAGTGTGAATTACAATAGATTTATCTTTGAATTCACTAGAATAAATTTCAAATGTCCTACTGTCATAATGAATTTCTTTAAATTTTCTATGTTTAAAAAATGTAAATTCAAAGGCGTACTTACCAATAAGTACTTGGCTCATATGGATGAAAATGACCTCATTAAAGGTTGATCACACACACTTTCTCTAGTTTCTCAATACTCTACCTTCTTTCAGCCCTGGTTCATGGTTTTTCTCTTTACTTTGTTCACTTCCATGAACGGTTGTGTCCATTTCTAGATTCTCTTCTCCTCCAAAAAAATTTCATTTCTTTGGCCCTGTCTTTACTTTGAAATTCATTAGACCAAGTGATATCACAATTTATATTATTATTAGAGAGAGAAAAAGTAAAAACTTGATACTTTGTATCTTACATAAAATAAAGAAAATTTCCTTTTTTAACTCATGAATTTTTAGTTTGGAATGAAAAACATGTGTCTCTCGCTCAATTTTCCCGCTTCTTCTCTTCACTTACCTTTTCCACATATGAAGAGAATTACGAATCATCAATGTCATTTCCTTGTTTTCGATGCAATATTTTTGAGCCTCGACATTCTCACCTGTCTTCCTACAAAACCTTAAGATTTTCCTCATAAAAATTACAGTTATCAAACCGTTTTGATATATCATTTAATTTTTTAACATTTTCCATTCCACTAGGGTTATACTCTCTTTCAAGATTTAACATATTCCTCATTAGCAGCCCCTTTCTTCTAGCAGTTAAACCTTCTTCCATTAATAGAATCACCTTATACGTATCCAAACTTACCCTAGTTAAAAAAAATCACAATCGAGTACACTGTGATCAATTGTCTCATGAATTCTACACTCGGTGACTCTACCAAAGGTGAATAAACTCAAAGGATGTAATCTCTAGTTAATAATTCTCTAGAGTTTTTCAACTTCCATTTTCAAAATACCGGCTTGCATTAGACTTTCACCATACAAGCTAACTTTTAAACTTAGAACCAATACAGATTCTTAAACAAAATAGACCCTCCTTCTAGTGCAAGTTTCTATTGACGACAATGTTACTCATAGCAATAGTGCAAATAAAATCCTCACAATGAAACCATCAAGAACGTATCTTTACTTGAAAGACTGAACTAGGGAAACCTAAGGTATCGGTGTAATAGGAAAAGGTTGACTTAGCTTAATCCCAAGGCTCCAGGAGTCAGGTCTTGACTATACTAGGCTCGCTTCAAGGTATGATGTGATATTGCTATTAATCTCAAGGGGCCTATGATTATCTCTAGTTTCATTAAGAATCATAAGCATTAGATACAATATTCCTAGTTTCATCATAAAATAATCTCATGAAATAAAAAGATTTGCAATAATATTTCATGAACATCAAACAATTTTGCTATCGCTTACGTAGATTTAGCTTTAAGCATTCACCAACTTCATAGAAAATGAAAGATTTTCAATAAATTTCCATTCATTCATTTATTTTTTGGAACATTTTTAGAATTTTAAACATCCAATCTAAAATAAAGCATAAAAATACTAAAAAATAAAATTTCTCCTAGTTATTCTCCACGCATGCCCCAAGATTTAATCAAATCAAAGCAAATCATTTTATACTTCATCAAATTGCTTCATGACTAGGCATAAAATGGAGTGATCTTTTAAAGAAGGGGGTTTACTTTGGACACCGAGTAGGTTCTGTATTCACCCTTAAACATCACAACACATAGTCTTGTTCGGGAAAACTAACAAAACCGACCACAAAAGATACATGAGATAGGTAGCTATCAAATTGTCTTAGATATTGATTAAGTTCTATGTGCATACAAGTTTTTAGACCTGAATGATTCAGAAAATAGGAAGAAGGAACAAAACTTAGAGAAGTTTTAGCTCTTCCGACATCCATAAATTTTGAACTTTACTTAAAAATAAGTATCCCCTGGCCTTTTATAGAAGCAATACACGGGTAGGTTAAGACAAATACATGAAAGGAAATCCAAAGCATGAATCACATTAAGGCATGTGGAATGTGGTGACTAGTAAGAGAATTTTAAATGAAGTCAACAAAGGTCAACCTCCATCTGCATATTGAAGTCTTTTGGGTTTTTCATCTTTTTATCATCAAGGTTCCTTTTTGGAACAAAAAAAATCCTCCAAACAGAATGTAAGAAATTCCCATACATATAGAATGATCAAGTGGAATTGTTGTTCCTACATTGATGTTCAAAATCGGTTTGAACATTCCCAGGAATGAGTAATCCCCATAATGTTTACACACTTTCACTGCATGCTTAAAATTTAGAGTCCTAGTTTCCCAGTATTTTGTGTCCCTCTGCAATGAACTCTATCCCTGCATGATCTCCTAGAGTGTTTTGTTGAGCCTAGTAACACCATTGGATCTTCCTGCAACTTTAGTTTTCCTAACCTTCCATACCCAAACTATGCATCGCAATCTACTTCTCCTACAATCACAAATTCCACATATTAAATCCCTTTTAAAAAAAACCATATATAAAATCTCATGTAAATAAAACCATCATTAATTTTTTATCATATAAATCCATCATAAATAACATGCTTTCAAGAAAATCACATATTCTTGTGCAATTATCTTTTAATATTGGGTTATCAAACTATCAGACTTCTCGGATAACCTTAAAATTTTAAAACTTTACTTTGCATTATTACCCAATACCTAGTACTTGGTATGTAACTTTACCTATGATTATCCCAGACTTCAGTTTTATCAAAACTTCCATCTTCACTAGACCTCAACTCTCAAACTAGAACACTTTGCTTAACACTTGCATTACCTTTTGCATTTCTAACATTCTCAATTCTTGTTACTTGGTATCTGAAACACTTGAATTACGAAGTATTCTTTCAAAAAGATTTATCTTTGCTTTTCTGACCTTTCCAACTAGCCAGCACTTGCGATAAACATTAGTTTCTCACTTAGGGTCCCCAAGTCTTATAGTCTTGGGGCGTGTTGTGAAACCACACAACACTTTTCATCAAAGGATTGCTCGTATGTTGAGGTTTCAAATTAGGTCTCTCTTGTTGACTTATCTTGGCATCCCTATCTCTTCTAGTAGTCTTCCCAAGGAGTCTTGGCAATGTATCCCTAACAAGTTTCTAGTGAAGGTCAATCATTGGACTCATAGATGGTTGTCCTTTGTTGGGCATGTTGAGTTGCTTAAATCTATAGTACAAGCTCTTCCCATTTAGAGATGTATGCTTCAAGTGGCCTCAATTGGGTTTGTTAAGGATTTGGACTCTCTGGCTAGACAATTCTTCTGGATAGATAGCCTATCTTCTTCTAAGTGGAGCCTCATCAAGTGGGATATTGTATGTAGGCCAAAGCATTTTGGGGGTCTTGGTCTATGACAGTTGTCTTTGTCTGGATTGGTGTTGGCTAAAATGTTGTATTGGAGGTGGTGCTTTGAACAATATCATATCTAGGGTAGACTTTTGTTGTATAAGTACTTTTAGGGGGCTCCGAAGGAGGAGATTCCCAAATATCCCCTTGTGGAGAAAGGTTCCATGATTTGGGGAATGCTCAAGAAAGGGGTAGCGTTGAGCAAGGAAGGTCTATTCTGGATATGTAATAGGGGGCTGAGGATCTCTTTTGGTCTGATTCCTAGGATGGTTATCCTCCCATCCTTTGTCAATATTCTAATTTATTGAATCTTTTCCAACGGTTCCTCAAGGCCGGTTGGTCTAGGGTGATTGATTTTAAGTCTTTCTACCCTTGTGGGAAGTTGGAGGTGGCATGGCGAAGGATCTTAGTGATTGGCATGTTGTTGGTTTAGAAGAGGATTGTGCTGAGTTACATAGCATTTTAGCTAGTAGACAATGTAGTTCCCTTAATGATATGGATATTCTTTCTTGGAGCTCGAATGCTAAGAGATTTTTCACTATGGCTAGTAGGTATCAAGAGTTGTTAGCTGGAAAGTTTGGTGGGATGGAGGTTCCTTGGTATAAATAGGTGTTGAATAAGTTTTCTTGACCTAAATTTAATTTCTTTTTGTGGACCTTGGCCTGGAATAAGTGTTTGACTTGAGATAATCTTCGTAAGTGGGGATTCTAGGGCCCCTCTATGTGTGTTTTGTGTGGCTGTTGTGAGGATGATTCTTCCCACTTATTCTTCCATTGTCCCTTTTCTATACAACTTTGGCATTATTGGTGGGGTGTTTGGAAGCATCCTTGTGTTCATGCTTCTTCCCTTATGGATTTTTGGAGTAGTTGGCTTCTTTCCTTCAAATTGTGCATGGTGTATTAGTCCTTCTTTCATTCTTTGGCAGATTTGGCTAGAAAGGAGTCGTAGCATTTTTTTGTGCGGATAGGTTGATGGTGTTACAAGTTTGGCTTAGAGTTGTGGGTATGATCCAGGAGACATTGGAACCTAAGTGTGAAGTTGTGTTTCCTTTGGATAGGGAGGATGATGAGATTGTGGTTAGATTGGGTTTACAGGGATTGTCATTGGCATTTGCTTGTGTTAGAAGAGGTAGGGGAGTGAAAAAGAAGGTTCAAAGGATTGGTATACGGCTGCCCCCTCCAATGGAGACCTTTAAGATCAATACTGATGGTTCCTCCAGGGGTAATCCCAGGGCTGCTAGGATTGGTGGTATTGGTAGAGATTATTCGGGTGTGGTTATTTTCCTCTTTTCCTTCCATAAAGGGCAACATTATAACAAATTTATGGAGGGGCCAAAAATTCTATGGGCTATTGAGTGGCTTGTGCTTTGGGTTGTCATAAGATTATCTGTGAATCTGACTCACAAATAATTGTTAATTTGTTGAAGGGGTGAAAGGTGGCTGATGTTGACTAGCAGTTGGCTTTCGTTGTTCGCCAAATTTTGCAGAGGTGTTCTAGGATTGATATAGTGTCCTTTGTCCACATTTTGTGTGAATGGAATAAGGTTGTGGATTCTCTGGCCAAGTAGGCCTTAGAGCAAGACGATGGTTGGAGAATTGAAAGTTGGGGACAATTACCCTCTTATTACTGTGATGGATTAGAGAAGGTCTTGGCTTGATGATTTAGAAGGTTGAGGTGCTTTTGGTTGTGCGGGTGCTGGTTTTTTTTAAGTTTGGTGTTCTTCCTTAAACCTTTATTGGGAGTCTTTTGGCTCCTTGATACCTATGTAATGATTGTTTCTTGATTTCAATAAAAATTTTACCCGTCTTTTTATAAAAAAAATTATATATTATATATTATAATATATATGAATATCATATATTCTATTAAATTATATTATATATTTATTATTATATTATAATATATTATTATATATTATTATAATATATAGTACTATATAATAATACAATATAATATATATTATATTAGAATATTAGAATATAAGATAATTTATATAAAATATATATCATATATAATATAATATATATAAAATATATGTTATATGGTTAAAATATTAGAACTTAATAATATATTATATTTTTATTGCATTTATATAAATATATATGATATATTTATAATATATAATATAATATAATAATAATATAATATACTATACTATGTATTCTATGGTAATATATTTTATATAATATACATTATATAACAAGTGTCGTGCTTGCCTTAATAGTATTGTAATTATTGTTTTTTTAGATTTGATAAAAAATAAATGTAAGTTTTATTAATGTGAATAAAAATAAATGTAAGCTTTGTTAATTATAGTGTTTTAGTATTGTTAATTAGTTATTTTAGTGACCTAACCCTAACCATAACTCATACCCTAACTCTAATTCTATCCCTAGCTCTCACCCTAACCCTATCCCTAACTCTAACCCTAACAATAAATTTTAAACCATTATCTTAATATAGACCTATCTCTAACCCTAACTATGAGTGTAACACTATCCATAACTATAAACCTATTTTTTATGTTAGTAACTTTTAAATAAATAACATATTTAATAAATACTATATTATGAATTATTATCTATTAAATCAATTTTATAAATAAAATAAATATAATATATACCTAAAATCATTAAAAGTTAGATATTACATGTTTTTAATGTTTCTTCTCTTATTATTAATATAAAATTGTTATATATGAAAATGATTATTTATTATAAGTTGTTTATTTTTAATTATATATATATATATATATATATATATATTAAAATATAAAATATATTAAATTATATTATCAAATTTTCATAGTAGACACAATAATTGTTAAATATTAATGATTAATTGATTATAGATGGTATGATTTTTCAAAGTCCATAGAGTAAACACTTCTAGATTAAACTATGCATGTTTCACACTAAATGATTCATCGTAGGAAGAGGATAATGAAGAGGATAATTGACCTTAAGAAGAGGTAAGTGGTGGGAGATGGTAGGGAGGGAGGAGATTAGAAAATGAAGTAAAAGTGAAAAGAGACAAAAAAAAATGATGAAGACATAATAGAAGAATGAATAATATAGTAACATGATATAACACAAATAAATGGATCAAAAAAGGTTAAAGTTAAATGTCTCATCAAGCAGTGAATAAAAATGGTCTGTTAGTAGGGATGATATAATGAAATATGATAATGTATGAGGTTATAAGTAGTAGAATTTTGTATAAGGTGAATATGTATAGCATTGTATATGTAAGGAAGAAATGACACTGCATATGGAGTATAGATAGTAGATGAATGCTTATAGTTGTTGCATTCATTTTGGATCTTTTTGCTCTCTTCCATTCATAACTATTTTGTAACTAGCTATTAATATTAATATATTATATAGGCTCATCATCTTTTGCTTAAAAAAAAAATAACCGAAGAAAAAAGAAAAATGATGAGTTTCTATATAAAATATAAATTAGAAAATTAAATAAACGATTCAATTAAAATAAAAAATAGATGGTTAAAATACAATAGATTATAATATATATAACCTATAATATATATTAATATAAATAGATTAAATCATAATCATTTATATAATATATATTAATATATATAAATATAGATTAAATGAGAACCTACAAAATAAAATAGCCTATCATATATATTAATATAAATGTAAAATATAAATTAATATAATATTATCTATATTAATATATATTAAAATAAGTTGTATATATTATATATAATAAAGATCTAAAATAATATAGGTATAACATTATATGAGTTATATTTTTTTGGAGAGTATATATATAAATTAATATAAAAATATACGTGAAAAAAATTATTAATGAAAAGAAGAAGAGCATATAATAATTAAATTATACCATAAAATATTAAAAACATAGAATAATAAATTTTTATTTTATTTCATTATTTTAATAGTGTGAATTCAAATCTCTATAAAATAATTAATTTTTTTTTGTGAAATTTTCTTTCATAAAAAAATAACAATTACATTCTTTAAAAAAGTCAAAATAAGTAACATTTATTTATTTTAGAAAGATTTAATGAAATAACTTTATAAAGAAAAAATGAAAATTCACTCCTTAAAAATTGTCTTGCTTTCCTTTTCCTTATATAACTTTTTAACCAATCATATGCACAATAATTAATTTTTATAATTTGTAAAGTTAAATATTTTACAAGTTGACTTTACAAAATTGAATTTTATTTTAACTTTTTTTAAATATTATTTTTAATTGATTAACTAGTGAAAAAAAAACCAAAACTATGTCAATAGCAAGTACTAATAATAATATATACTATATTATATAATATATAGAATAAAATATATATTATAAATATAATAATTTTGATATTTAAAGCATGGGTGTAAGTTGTTTTTTCCATTTAATAAGAAAGCATTAAATGTAGTGGCAGGTTAATCATACATTGCTTTTTCTATTTAATAAGAAAGCATTAAATGTAGTGGTTGGTTAGGCATACGTTGCTTTTTCCATTTAATAAGAAAATATTAAATGTAGTGGCAGGTTACTAAGACACTAACAAGAGTATGGTCTCATGGGGGACTTGGACATCTATTTTCGTGGAGGTCTCATTGGGATAAAATAATTAGCTACAACAACCCTTACCTTTTAGGATTGTAGATTTCAGCGGGTGAAATTGAGGTGGGGTTAGAAATTGCCCCAACAGTTTAAGAATTTTTCTGCCACTTGTCTATCATCTAAAATTTTCAATTCTATCAAAAAATAAAAATGAAAAAATTCTTATTTATTAATTTTTTTTATCAAAGCAGTGCAGTTCATTAAAATTATGAGACCACCAACTTTAAAATATTCCTGAAAAATCTCAACAACACCCATTGAAATTTTTTAGGAACTCCCCTCGAAGAACCTTACCCTAAATTAGTGAAATAACTTTATGTTCAAATATCTGACAAACATATACAAGTATGACAAAAATATGACCATAGAATGCACATGATACATTATGATGACTGAATAACCAGTACCGTGAATTTCAATTGGATCTACCAGCTGGCAAACTTAATTTACCAAGATTTTTCTCAATTTTCGGTAAGACGTTAATGTGAACCATTATTTATGGTAGTACGATTGGCATAACCAAGAGTGCATGACGCATCACGGTTCGTTAAATTTCTTAGGCACTACTTACTATGTGAGGAAATTCATTAGTACCTATATCAACCTTTGTCATGCATAACAAATGAATAACCAATCTGTTTTTATTCCTCCCTCAAATTTATTGGCAATTGCCAAAACCTTGCTCTCTTCAGAGAAAACGTGTTACTCGTATACATATGAATTATCGCTTTCACAGAGACCAAATAATTTCCAGCCTTAAATAACAAGTTGATTTATCTATTTCTCTATTAGGATTTCAATAATTCTTTTAATAAACCTTTTTATTATTTTAATTTTGTCTTTCAAGGTTTTATTTTATTTTTCTTTCATCTCTTCTCTTTTCTTTATTCAATTTAATTTTCATATTTTCAATAATTATTACATATTTTCATAATTTCAAATTCTTTTATCATTATATTCATCTTTTTATCTTTCTATCTTTCTACTATTTTGATACTTCCATGTATATTCGTGACACACACACACACATACATATAGCTTTGTCATACATTTTAAAGCATATTATTTACTGTGTATGTTTTTATCATTTTACATTTCATAGCAAAATGTTACAATTGTTTGAATTAACTCTCATTATGTATGATAAATTAAGCAAAATTTACTGGGAAAAAAGAAAAAAACAACAACAACAACAAAAGCAAACTAACCCTAACTAACCAAAACTCTAATCTAACAAATGATTAACCCTGACAAAGCAATTGATTATAAGTTCAATGACTATTTCCATTGTTGTTTTAGTGCGAATTACAATAGATTTATTTTTGAATTCGCTAGAATAAATTTCAAATGTCCTACTGTCATAATGAATTTCTTTAAATTTTCTATGTTTGAAAAACGTAAATTCAAAGGCGTACTTACCAATAACTTGGCTCATATGGATGAAAATGACCTCATTAAAGGTTGATCACACACACTTTCTCTGGTTTGTCAATACTCTACCTTCAGCCCTGGTTCATGGTTTTTCTCTTTACTCTGTTCACTTTCATGAATGGTTGTGTCCATTTCTTGATTCTCTTCTCCTCCAAAAAAATTTCATGTCTTTGGCCCTATCTTTACTTTGAAATTCATTAGACCAAGTGATATCACAATTTATATTGTTATCAGAGAGAGAAAAAGTAAAAACTTGATACTTTGTATCTTACACAAAATAAATAAAATTTCCTTTTTTAGCTTATGAATTTTTTGTTTGGAATGAAAAACGCATGTCTCTTGCTCAATTTTCCCGCTTCTTCTCTTCACTTACGTTTTCCACATATGAAGAGAATTACGAATCATCAATGTCATTTCCTTGTTTTCGGTGCAATATTTTTTAGCCTCGACATTCTCGCCTCTCTTCCTACAAAACCTTAAGATTTTCCTCATAAAAATTACAGTTATCAAACCATTTTCATATATCATTTAATTTTTTAACATTTTCCATTCCACTAGGGTTATACTCTCTTTCAAGATTTAACATAGTCCTCATTAACAGCCCCTTTCTTCTAGCAGTTAAAACTTCTTCCGTTAACAGAATCACCTTATACATATCCAAACTTATCCTAGTTAAAAAAAATCACAATCGAGTTCACCGTGATCAATTGTCTCATGAATTCTACACTTGGTGACTCTCCCAAAGGTGAATAAACTCAAAGGATGTAATATCTAGTTAATAATTTTCTAGAGTTCTCTACCAAAGGTGAATAAACTCAAAGGATGTAATATCTAGTTAATAATTTTCTAGAGTTTTTCAACTTCCATTTTCAAAATATCGGCTTGCATTAGACTTTCACCTTACAAGCTACCTTTTAAACTTAGAACCAATACAAATTCCTAAACAAAACACTAAGATAAAGATATGAAGAAAAGTGAAAGACCCTTCTTCTAGTGCAAGTTTCTATTGATGACGATGTTACTCATAGCAATAGTGTAAATAAAATCCTCACAAGCAAACCACGAAGAACATATCTTTACTTGAAAGACTGAACCAGGGCAACCTAAGGTATTGGTGTAATAGGAAAAGGTTGACTTAGCTTAATCCCAAGGCTCCAGTAGTCAGGTCTTGACTATACTAGGCTCGCTTCAAGGTATGATGTGATATTGCTATTAATCTCAAGGGGTCTATGATTATATCCAGTTTCATTAAGAATCATAATCATTAGATACAATATTCCTAGTTTCATCATAAAATAATCTCATGAAATCAAAAGATTTGCAATAATATTTCATGAACATCAAACAATTTTGCTATCGCTTACGTAGATTTAGCTTTAAGCATTCACCAACTTCATAGAAAATGAAAGATTTTCAATAAATTTCCATTCATTCATTTATTTTTTGGAACATTGTTAGAATTTTAAACATCCAATCTAAAATAAAGCATAAAAATACTGAAAAATAAAATTTCTCCTAGTTATTCTCCACGCATGCCCCAAAATTTAATCAAATCAAAGAAAATCATTTTATACTTCACCAAATTGCTTCACGACTAGGCATAAAATGGAGTGATCTTTTAAAGAAGGGGGTTTAGTTTAGACACCGAGTAGGTTTTGTATGCACCCTTAAACATCACAACACATAGTCTTGTTCGAGAAAACTAACAAAACTGACCACAAAAGATACATGAGATAGGTAGCTATCAAATTGTCTTAGATATTGATTAAGTTCTATGTGCATACAAGTTTTTAGACCTAAATGATTCAGAAAATAGGAAACAGGAACAAAACATAGAGAAGTTTTGGCTCTTCCGACATCCATAAATTCTGAACTTTACTTAAAAATAAGTATCCCCTGGCCTTTTATAGAAGCAAGACACGGGTAGGTTAAGACAAATACATGAAAGGAAATCCAAAGGATGAATCACATCAAGACATGTGGAATGTGGTGACTAGTAAGAGAATTTTAAATGAAGTCAACAAAGGTCAACCTCCATCTGCACATTGAAGTCCTTTGGGTTTTTCATCTTTTTATCATCAAGGTTCCTTTTGGAACCAAAAAAATCCACCAAATAGAATGTAAGAAATTCCCATACATATAGAATGATCAAGTGGAATTGTTGTTCCTACATTCATGTTCAAACTCGGTTTGAACATTCCCAGGAATGAGTAATCCCCATAATGTTTACACTCTTTCACTGCATGCTTAAAATCTAGAGTCCTAGTTTCCTGCAATGAACTCTATCCCTGCATGATCTCCCAGAGTGTTTTGTTGAACCTAGTAACACCATTGGATCTTCCTGCAACTTTAGTTTTCCTAACCTTCCATACACAAAATTTTCATCGCAATCTACTTCTCCTACAATCACAAATTCCACATATTAAATCCCTTTCAAAAAAACCTATTTATAAAATGTCATGTAAATAAAACCATCATTAATTTTTTATCATATAAATCCATCATAAATAGCATGCTTTCAAGAAAATCTCATATTCTTGTGTAATTATCTTTTAATACTGGGTTATCGGACTATCAGACTTCTCGGATAACCTTAAAATTTTAAAACTTTACTTTGCATTTTTACCCAGTACCTAGTACCTAGTATGTAGCTTTACCTATGATTATCCCAGACTTCAGTTTTATCAGTACTTCCATCTTCACCAGACCTCAACTCTCAGACCGGAACACTTTGCTTAACACTTGCATTACCTTTTGCATTTCTAACATTCTCAATTCTCGTTACTCCGTATCTGAAATACTTGAATTTCGAAGTACTCTTTCAAAAAGATTTATCTTTGCTTTTCACTTTCGATGACCTTTCCAACTAGCCAGCACTTGTGATAAACATTAGTTTCTCACTTAGGGTCTCCAAGTCTTATAGTCTTGGGGTCTGTTGTGAAACCACACAACACTATTCATCAAAGGATTGCTCGTATATTGAGGTTTCAAATTAGGTCTCTCTTGTTGACTTATCTTGGCATCCCTATCTCTTCTAGTAGTCTTCCCAAGGAGTCTTGGCAATGTATCCCTAACAAGTTTCTAGTGAAGGTCAATCATTGGAGTCATAGATGGTTGTCCTTTGTTAGGCATGTTCAATTATTTAAATCTATAGTACAGGCTCTTCCCATTTATATATGTATGCTCCAAGTGGCCTCGATTGGGTTTGTTAAGGATTTGGACTCTCTGGCTAGATAGTTCTTATGGGTAGATAGCATGTCTTCTTCTAAGTGGGGCCTCATCAAGTGGGATATTGTATGTAGGCCAAAGCATTTTGGGGGTCTTGGTCTATGACAGTCATCTTTGTCTGGATTGGTGTTGGCTAAAAAGTTGTATTGGAGGTGGTGCTTGGAACAAGATCATATCTAGGGTAGACTTTTGTTGTATAAGTACTTTTAGGGGGCTCAGAAGTAGGAGATTCCCAAATATCCTCTTGTGGAGAAAGGTTCTATGATTTGGGGAATGCTCAAGAAAGGGGTAGCATTGAGCAAGGAAGGTCTATTCTGGATATGTAATAGGGGGTTGAGGCTCTCTTTTGGTATGATTCCTGGGATGGTTATCCCACCATCCTTTGTCAATATCCTAATTTATTGAATCTTTTCCAACGGTTCCTCAAGGCCGGTTGGTCTAGGGTGATTAATTTTAAGTCTTTCTACCCTTGTGGGAAGTTGGAGGTGGCAGGGTGGAAGGATCTTTGTGATTGGCATGTTGTTGGTTTAGAGGAGGATTGTGCTGAGTTGCATAGCATTTTAGCTGGTAGACAATGTAGTTCCCTTAATGATATGGATATTCTTTCTTGGAGCTCGAATGCTAAGAGATTTTAAACTATGGCTAGTAGGTATCAAGAGTTGTTAGCTGGAAAGTTTGGTGGGGTGGAGGTTCCTTGGTATGAATAGGTTTTGAATAAGTTTTCTTGACCTAAATTTAATTTATTTTTGTGGACCTTGGCCTGGAATAAGTGTTTGAGTTGAGATAATCTTCGTAAGTGGGGATTCTAGGGCCCCTCTATGTGTGTTTTGTGTGGCTGTTGTGAGGAGAATTCTTCCCACTTATTCTTCCATTGTCCCTTTTCTATACAACTCTAGCATTATTGGTGGGGTGTTTGGAAGCATCCTTGTGTTCATGATTCTTCCCTTATGGAGTTTTGGATTAGTTTGGGTAGATTTCCTAAGTTGGCTTCTTTCCTTCAAATTATGCATGGTCTATTAGTCCTTTAATTCTTTGGCAAATTTGGCTAGAAAGGAATCATAGCATTTTTTGTGGGGATAGGTTGATGGTGTTACAAGTTTGGCTTAGAGTTGTGGGTATGATCCAGGAGACATTGGAACCTAAGTGTGAAGTTGTGTTTCCTTTGGATAGGGAGGATGATGAGATTGTGGTTAGATTGGGTTTACAAGGATTGTCACCGGCATTTGCTTGTGTTAGAAGAGGTAGGGGAGTGAAAAAGAAGGTTCAAAGGATTGGTATATTGCTGCCCCCTCCAATGGAGAACTTTAAGATCAATACTGATGGTTCCTCTAGGGGTAATCCCAGGGCTGCTGGGATTGGTGGTATTGGTAGAGATTATTCGGGTGTGGTTATTTTCCTCTTTTCCTTCCATAAAGGGCAACATTCTAACAAATTTATGGAGGGGCCAAAAATTCTATGGGCTATTGAGTGGCTTGTGCTTTGGGTTGTCATAAGATTATCTGTGAATCTGACTCACAAATAATTGTTAATTTGTTGAAGGGGTGAAAGGTGGCTGATGTTGACTCTAGCAGTTGGCTTTTGTTGTTCGCCAGATTTTGCAGAGGTGTTCTAGGATTGAGATGGTGTCCTTTGTCCACATTTCGCGTGAATGGAATAAGGTTATGGATTCTCTGGCCAAGTAGGCCTTAGAGCAAGACGATGGTTGGAGAATTGAAAGTTGGGGACAATTACCCTCTTATTACTATCATGGATTAGAGAAGGTCTTGGCTTGATGATTTAGAAGGTTGAGGTGCTTTTGGTTGTGCGGGTGATGGTTTTTTTTTAGTTTTGTGTTCTTCCTTAAACCTTTCTTGGGAGTCTTTTGGCTCCTTGATACCTATGTAATGATTGTTTCTTGATTTCAATAAAGTTTTTACCCCTCCTTTTATAAAAAAAATTATATATTATATATTATAATATATATTAATATCATAAATTATATTAAATTATATTTATCATTATAATATCATTATTATATAAAATTATATTATATATTTATTATTATATTATAATATATTATTATATATTATTATAATATATAGTACTATATAATAATACAATATAATATATATTATATTAGAATATTACAATATAAGATAATTTATATAAAATATATATCATATTTGATATAATATATATAAAATATATGTTATATGGTTAAAATATTAGAACTTAATAATATATTATATTTTTATTGCATTTATATAAATATATATGATATATTTATAATATATAATATAATATAATATAATAATATAATATACTATACTATGTATTCTATTGTAATATATTTTATATGATATACATTATATAACAAGTGTCGTGCTTGCCTTAATAGTATTGTAATTATTGTTTTCTAGATTTGATAAAAAATAAATGTAAGTTTTATTAATGTGAATAAAAATAAATGTAAGCTTTGTTAATTATAGTGTTTTAGTATTGTTAATTAGTTATTTTAGTGACCTAACACTAACCATAACTCATACCCTAACTCTAATTCTATCCCAAGCTCTCACCCTAACCCTATCCCTAACTCTAACCCTAACAATAAATTTTAAACCATTATCTTAATCCTAGACCTATCTCTAACCCTAACTATGATTGTAACACTATCCATAAATATAAACCTAATTTTTATATTAGTAACTTTTAAATAATTATTATCTATTAAATCAATTTTATAAATAAAATAAATATAATATATACCTAAAATCATTAAAAGTTAGATATTACATGTTTTTAATGTTTCTTCTCTTATTATTAATATAAAATTGTTATATATGAAAATGATTATTTATTATAAGTTGTTTATTTTTAATTATATATATATATATATATATATATTAAAGTATAAAATATATTAAATTATATTATCAAATTTTCATAGTAGACACAATAATTGTTAAATATTAATGATTCAATGATTATAGATGGTATGATTTTTCAAAGTCCATAGAGTAAACACTTCTAGATTAAACTATGCATGTTTCACACTAAATGATTCATCGTAGGAAGAGGATAATGAAGAGGATAATTGACCTTAAGAAGAGTTAAGTGGTGGGAGATGGTAGGGAGGGAGGAGATTAGAAAATGAAGTAAAAGTGAAAAGAGACAAAAAAAAATGATGAAGACATAATAGAAGAATGAATAATATAGTAACATGATATAACACAAATAAATGGATCAAAAAAGGTTAAAGTTAAATGTCTCATCAAGCAGTGAATAAAAATGGTCTGTTAGTAGGGATGATATAATGAAATATGATAATGTATGAGGTTATAAGTAGTAGAATTTTGTATAAGGTGAATATGTATAGCATTGTATATGTAAGGAAGAAATGACACTGCATATGGAGTATAGATAGTAGATGAATGCTTATAGTTGTTGCATTCATTTTGGATCTTTTTGCTCTCTTCCATTCATAGCTATTTTGTAACTAGCTATTAATATTAATATATTATATAGGCTCATCATCTTTTGCTTAAAAAAAAAATAACCAAAGAAAAAAGAAAAATGATGAGTTTCTATATAAAATATAAATTAGAAAATTAAATAAATGATTCAATTAAAATAAAAAATAGATGGTTAAAATACAATAGATTATAATATATATAACCTATAATATATATTAATATAAATAGATTAAATCATAATCATTTATATAATATATATTAATATATTTAAATATAGATTAAATGAGAACCTACAAAATAAAATAGCCTATCATATATATTAATATAAATGTAAAATATAAATTAAAATAATATTATCTATATTAAAATATATTAAAATAAGTTGTATATATTATATATAATAAAGATCTAAAATAATATAGGTATAACATTATATGAGTTATATTTTTTTGGAGAGTATATATATAAATTAATATAAAAATATACATGAAAAAAATTATTAATGAAAAGAAGAAGAGCATATAATAATTAAATTATACCATAAAATATTAAAAACATAGAATAATAAAGTTTTATTTTATTTCATTATTTTAATAGTGTGAATCCAAATCTCTATAAAATAATTAATTGTTTTTTGTGAAATTTTCTTTCATAAAAAAATAACAATTACATTCTTTAAAAAAGTCAAAATAAGTAACATTTATTTATTTTAGAAAGATTTAATGAAATAACTTTATAAAGAAAAAATGAAAATTCACTCCTTAAAAATTGTCTTGCTTTCCTTTTCCTTATATAACTTTTTAACCAATCATATGCACAATAATTAATTTTTATAATTTGTAAAGTTAAATATTTTACAAGTTGACTTTACAAAATTGAATTTTATTTTAACTTTTTTTAAATATTATTTTTAATTGATTAACTAGTGAAAAAAAAACCAAAACTATGTCAATAGCAAGTACTAATAATAATATATACTATATTATATAATATATAGAATAAAATATATATTATAAATATAATAATTTTGATATTTAAAGCATGGGTGTAAGTTGTTTTTTCCATTTAATAAGAAAGCATTAAATGTAGTGGCAGGTTAATCATACATTGCTTTTTCTATTTAATAAGAAAGCATTAAATGTAGTGGTTGGTTAGGCATACGTTGCTTTTTCCATTTAATAAGAAAATATTAAATGTAGTGGCAGGTTACTAAGACACTACCAAGAGTATGGTCTCATGGGGGACTTGGACATCTATTTTCGTGGAGGTCTCATTGGGATAAAATAATTAGCTACAACAACCCTTACCTTTTAGGATTGTAGATTTCAGCGGGTGAAATTGAGGTGGGGTTAGAAATTGCCCCAACAGTTTAAGAATTTTTCTGCCACTTGTCTATCATCTAAAATTTTCAATTCTATCAAAAAATAAAAATGAAAGAATTCTTATTTATTAATTTTTTTTATCAAAGCAGTGCAGTTCATTAAAATTATGAGACCACCAACTTTAAAATATTCCTGAAAAATCTCAACAACACCCATTGAAATTTTTTAGGAACCCCCCTCGAAGAACCTTACCCTAAATTAGTGAAATAACTTTATGTTCAAATATCTGACAAACATATACAAGTATGACAAAAATATGACCATAGAATGCACATGATACATTATGATGACTGAATAACCAGTACCGTGAATTTCAATTGGATCTACCAGCTGGCAAACTTAATTTACCAAGATTTTTCTCAATTTTAGGTAAGACGTTAATGTGAACCATTATTTATGGTAGTACGATTGGCATAACCAAGAGTGCATGACGCATCACGGTTCGTTAAATTTCTTAGGCACTACTTACTATGTGAGGAAATTCATTAGTACCTATATCAACCTTTGTCATGCATAACAAATGAATAACCAATCTGTTTTTATTCCTCCCTCAAATTTATTGGCAATTGCCAAAACCTTGCTCTCTTCAGAGAAAACGTGTTACTCGTATACATATGAATTATCGCTTTCACAGAGACCAAATAATTTCCAGCCTTAAATAACAAGTTGATTTATCTATTTCTCTATTAGGATTTCAATAATTCTTTTAATAAACCTTTTTATTATTTTAATTTTGTCTTTCAAGGTTTTATTTTATTTTTCTTTCATCTCTTCTCTTTTCTTTATTCAATTTAATTTTCATATTTTCAATAATTATTACATATTTTCATAATTTCAAATTCTTTTATCATTATATTCATCTTTTTATCTTTCTATCTTTCTACTATTTTGATACTTCCATGTATATTCATGACACACACACACACATACATATAACTTTGTCATACATTTTAAAGCATATATTTACTGTGTATGTTTTTATCATTTTACATTTCATAGCAAAATGTTACAATTGTTTGAATTAACTCTCATTATGTATGATAAATTAAGCAAAATTTACTGGGAAAAAAGAAAAAAACAACAACAACAACAAAAGCAAACTAACACTAACTAACGAAAACTCTAATCTAACAAATGATTAACCCTGACAAAGCAATTGATTATAATAAATTTCAAATGTCCTACTGTCATAATGAATTTCTTTAAATTTTCTATGTTTGAAAAACGTAAATTCAAAGGCGTACTTACCAATAACTTGGCTCATATGGATGAAAATGACCTCATTAAAGGTTGATCACACACACTTTCTCTGGTTTGTCAATACTCTACCTTTAGCCCTGGTTCATGGTTTTTCTCTTTACTCTGTTCACTTCCATGAACGGTTGTGTCCATTTCTTGATTCTCTTCTCCTCCAATAAAATTTCATGTCTTTGGCCCTGTCTTTACTTTAAAATTCATTAGACCAAGTGATATCACAATTTATATTGTTAGCAGAGAGAAAAAAAGTAAAAACTTGATACTTTGTATCTTACACAAAATAAAGAAAATTTCCATTTTTAGCTTATGAATTTTTAGTTTGGAATGAAAAACACATGTCTCTCGCTCAATTTTCCCGCTTCTTCTCTTCACTTACGTTTTCCACATATGAAGAGAATTACGAATCATCAATGTCATTTCCTTGTTTTCTGTGCAATATTTTTGAGCCTCGACATTCTCGCCTCTCTTCCTACAAAACCTTAAGATTTTCTTCACAAAAATTGCAGTTATCCTAGTTATTCTACACGCATGCCCCAAGATTTAATAAAATCAAAGCAAATCATTTTATACTTCACCAAATTGCTTCATGACTAGGCGTAAAATGGAGTGATTTTTTAAAGAAGGGGGTTTAGTTTAGACACCGAGTAGGTTTTGTATGCACCCTTAAACATCACAACACATAGTCTTGTTCGGGAAAACTAACAAAACCGACCACAAAAGATACATTGGATAGGTAGCTATCAAATTGTCTTAGATATTGATTAAGTTCTATGTGCATACAAGTTTATAGACCTAAATGATTCAGAAAATAGGAAACAGGAACAAAACATAGAGAAGTTTTGGCTCTTCCGACATCCATAAATTCTGAACTTTACTTAAAAATAAGTATCCCCTGGCTTTTTATAGAAGCAAGACACGGGTAGGTTTAGACAAATACATGAAAGGAAATCCAAAGGATGAATCACATCAAGACATGTGGAATGTGGTGACTAGTAAGAGAATTTTAAACGAAGTCAACAAAGGTCAACCTCCATCTGCACATTGAAGTCCTTTGGGTTTTTCATCTTTTTATCATCAAGGTTCCTTTTGGAACCAAAAAAATCCACCAAACAGAATGTAAGAAATTCCCATACATATAGAATGATCAAGTGGAATTGTTGTTCCTACATTCATGTTCAAACTCGGTTTGAACATTCCCAGGAATGAGTAATCCCCATAATGTTTACACTCTTTCACTACATGCTTAAAATCTAGAGTCCTAGTTTCCTGCAATGAACTCTATCCCTGCATGATCTCCCAGAGTGTTTTGTTGAACCTAGTAACACCATTGGATCTTCCTGCAACTTTAGTTTTCCTAACCTTCCATACCCAAACTTTTCATCGCAATCTACTTCTCCTACAATCACAAATTCCACATATTAAATCCCTTTCAAAAAAAACTATTTATAAAATGTCATGTAAATAAAACCATCATTAATTTTTTATCATATAAATCCATCATAAATAACATGCTTTCAAGAAAATCACATATTCTTGTGTAATTATCTTTTAATACTGGGTTATCGGACTATCAGACTTCTCGGATAACCTTAAAATTTTAAAACTTTACTTTGCATTATTACCCAGTACCTAGTACCTGGTATGTAGCTTTACCTATGATTATCCCAGACTTCAGTTTTATCAGAACTTCCATCTTCACTAGACCTCAACTCTCAGACTGGAACACTTTGCTTAACACTTGCATTACCTTTTGCATTTCTAACATTCTCAATTCTCGTTACTCCGTATCTGAAACACTTGAATTACGAAGTACTCTTTCAAAAAGATTTATCTTTGCTTTTCACTTTTGATGACCTTTCCAACTAGCCAGCACTTGTGATAAACATTAATTTCTCACTTAGGGTCCCCAAGTCTTATAGTCTTGGGGCGTGTTGTGAAACCACACAACACTATTCATCAAAGGATTGCTCGTATATTGAGGTTTCAAATTAGGTCTCTCTTGTTGACTTATCTTGTCATCCCTATCTCTTCTAGTAGTCTTCCCAAGGAGTCTTGGCAATGTATCCCTAACAAGTTTCTAGTGAAGGTCAATCATTGGAGTCATAGATGGTTGTCCTTTGTTGGGCATGTTCAATTATTTAAATCTATAGTACAGGCTCTTCCCATTTATAGATGTATGCTCCATGTGGCCTTGATTGGGTTTGTTAAGGATTTGGACTCTCTGGCTAGACAGTTCTTATGGGTAGATAGCATGTCTTCTTTTAAGTGGAGCCTCATCAAGTGGGATATTGTATGTAGGCCAAAGCATTTTGGGGGTCTTGGTCTATGACAGTCATCTTTGTCTGGATTGGTGTTGGCTAAAAAGTTGTATTGGAGGTGGTGCTTGGAACAAGATCATATCTAGGGTAGAATTTTGTTGTATAAGTACGTTTAGGGGTCTCAGAAGTAGGATATTCCCAAATATCCTCTTGTGGAGAAAGGTTATATGATTTGGGGAATGCTCAAGAAAGGGGTAGCGTTGAGCAGGGAAGGTCTATTCTGGATATGTAATAGGGGATTGAGGCTCTCTTTTGGTCTGATTCCTGGGATGGTTATCCCCCCATCCTTTGTCAATATCCTAATTTATTGAATCTTTTCCAACGGTTCCTCAAGGCCGGTTGGTCTCGGGTGATTAATTTTAAGTCTTTCTACCCTTGTGGGAAGTTGGAGGTGGCAAGGTGGAAGGATCTTAGTGATTGGCATGTTGTTGGTCTAGAGGAGGATTGTGCTGAGTTGCATAGCATTTTAGCTAGTAGAAAATGCAGTTCCCTTAATGATATGGATATTCTTTCTTGGAGCTCGAATGCTAAGAGATTTTTCACTATGGCTAGTAGGTATCAAGAGTTGTTAGCTGGAAAGTTTGGTGGGGTGGAGGTTCCTTGGTATAAATAGGTGTTGAATAAGTTTTATTGACCTAAATTTAATTTCTTTTTGTGGACCTTGGCCAAGAATAAGTGTTTGAGTTGAGATAATCTTCGTAAGTGGGGATTCTAGGGCCCCTCTATGTGTGTTTTGTGTGGCTGTTGTGAGGAGAATTCTTCCCACTTATTCTTCCATTGTCCCTTTTCTATACAACTCTGGCATTATTGGTGGGTGTTTGAAAGCATCCTTGTGTTCATGCTTCTTCCCTTATGGAGTTTTGGAGTAGTCTAGGTAGATTTCCTAAGTTGGCTTCTTTCCTTCAAATTATGCATGGTCTATTAGTCCTTCTTTCATTCTTTGGCAGATTTGGCTAGAAAGGAATCGTAGCATTTTTTGTGGAGATAGGTTGACGGTGTTACAAGTTTGGCTTAGAGTTGTGGGTATGATCCAGGAGACAGTGGAACCTAAGTGTGAAGTTGTGTTTCCTTTGGATAGGGAGGATGATGAGATTGTGGTTAGATTGGGTTTACAAGGATTGTCATCGACATTTGCTTGTGTTAGAAGAGGTAGGGGAGTGAAAAAGAAGGTTCAAAGGATTGGTATATGGCTACCCCCTCCAATGGAGACCTTTAAGATCAATACTGATGGTTCCTCCAGGGGTAATCCCAGGGCTGCTGGGATTGGTGGTATTGGTAGAGATTATTCGGGTGTGGTTATTTTCCTCTTTTCCTTCCATAAAGGGCAACATTCTAACAAATTTATGGAGGGGCCGAAAATTCTATGGGCTATTGAGTGGCTTGTGCTTTGGGTTGTCATAATATTATCTGTGAATCTGACTCACAAATAATTGTTAATTTGTTGAAGGGCTGAAAGGTGGCTGATGTTGACTCTAGCAGTTGGCTTTGGTTGTTCGCCAGATTTTGCAGAGGTGTTCTAGGATTGAGATGGTGTCCTTTGTCCACATTTCACGTGAATGGAATAAGGTTGTGGATTCTCTAGCCAAGTAGGCCTTAGAGCAAGACGATGGTTGGAGAATTGAAAGTTGGGGACAATTACCCTCTTATTACTATCATGGATTAGAGAAGGTCTTGGCTTGATGATTAAGAAGGTTGAGGTGCTTTTGGTTGTGCGGGTGATGGTTTTTTTTTAGTTTGGTGTTCTTCCTTAAACCTTTCTTGGGAGTCTTTTGGCTCCTTGATACCTATGTAATGATTGTTTCTTGATTTCAATAAAGTTTTTACCCCTCCTTTTATAAAAAAAATTATATATTATATATTATAATATATATGAATATCATATATTATATTAAATTATATTTATCATTATAATGTCATTATTATATAAAATTATATTATATATTTATTATTATATTATAATATATTATTATATATTATTATAATATATAGTACTATATAATAATACAATATAATATATATTATATTAGAATATTACAATATAAGATAATTTATATAAAATATATATCATATCTAATATAATATATATAAAATATATGTTATATGGTTAAAATATTAGAACTTAATAATATATTATATTTTTATTGCATTTATATAAATATATATGATATATTTATAATATATAATATAATATAATAATAATATAATATACTATACTATGTATTCTATTGTAATATATTTTATATGATATACATTATATAACAAGTGTCGTGCTTGCCTTAATAGTATTGTAATTATTGTTTTTTAGATTTGATAAAAAATAAATGTAAGTTTTATTAATGTGAATAAAAATAAATGTAAGCTTTGTTAATTATAGTGTTTTAGTATTGTTAATTAGTTATTTTAGTGACCTAACCCTAACCATAACTCATACCCTAACTCTAATTCTATCCCTAGCTCCCCTATCCCTAACTTTAACCCTAACAATAAATTTTAAACCATTATCTTAATCCTAGACCTATCTCTAACCCTAACTATGATTGTAACACTATCCATAACTATAAACCTAATTTTTATATTAGTAACTTTTAAATAAATAACATATTTAATAAATGCTATATTATGAATTATTATCTATTAAATCAATTTTATAAATAAAATAAATATAATATATACCTAAAATCATTAAAAGTTAGATATTACATGTTTTAAATGTTTCTTCTCTTATTATTAATATAAAATTGTTATATATGAAAATGATTATTTATTATAAGTTGTTTATTTTTAATTATATATATATATATATTAAAATATAAAATATATTAAATTATATTATCAAATTTTCATAGTAGACACAATAATTGTTAAATATTAATGATTCAATGATTATAGATGGTATGATTTTTCAAAGTCCATAGAGTAAACACTTCTAGATTAAACTATGCATGTTTCACACTAAATGATTCATCGTAGGAAGAGGATAATGAAGAGGATAATTGACCTGAACAAGAGTTAAGTGGTGGGAGATGGTAGGGAGGGAGGAGATTAGAAAATGAAGTAAAAGTGAAAAGAGACAAAAAAAAATGATGAAGACATAATAGAAGAATGAATAATATAGTAACATGATATAACACAAATAAATGGATCAAAAAAGGTTAAAATTAAATGTCTCATCAAGTAGTGAATAAAAATTGTTATGAGACTTTTTCCCCATGGAAGAAAAAGAAAAAGAAAATAGAATAAAATTAAATAAGTAAATAAAATAAGAACTAATGTAATAGTTCTAGAAAGAAAATGCAATAAAATAATAATTAAAGTTTTCACGGTATGTAATTATTATTTGTAAAAGGGTGTGTCGGTTGGAACTACCCTTTGTGTTGTATAAAACCCGTGAAAACTAAATTATTGAGGGAGGAAAAAAAGAGAGGAAAATAATGTTGAGCACATTGCGGGAATAGGGTTTCAAGGTTAGCAGGCTGTGAGTAGGACAGAGAAGGGGCACTCCTACAGTGGGTGTCCAACCTGGGGTACAAGTGCGTGCACTCAGGACGGTCCTGGCCAGGGCATGGTTTTGTGGCACGAGTGTTGAGCATTGTTCTGGTGGAACCAACACTCGTGTAGAGCAGCCAAGTCTGCTTCAGCACTCGTGTAGAGCAGCCAAGTCTACTTTCCTCCCAGACTACTCACAGACGGAAGAGGCTGAACCAAGGACCATTCCAGCAATAGTTGGGGATTTCTCCTACATATTTCAAAGATAAGTATTAATGCCTGATAAAGTATTTGAGCAATAAAGTTAATTTAAATATTTGAGTTTATTGAATTAATAATTTATTTATGGCATGATTGAATATATTTGAATGCAATTGTTTATTAATTTATTCAATTAGTTTAAAACTATTGAATTGGGAATTAAATATTAGGTTAAAATTTGTGCATAGAATTTTTTTTGGAATTAATTTTTGGAATCAATTTAAATCATTGCATTTTTATATTTGGGAATTAGTTTCATTTCATTTGGTATAGAGCCTTTCCGGTCATCAATTAATTTTGTTGCATTTATTTTTGAAAATATATATACATATATATAAAACAAAAGATTAAAAATAATAATAATATTAAATAGATAGATTAGATTTTATAATAGATGAAATTGATTCTTATATTTTTTTATCAATTATTTATTATGTTGAAAAGTTAAATAAATAGATAAACTAGATTTTATAATAGTTTAAATTTATTCTTGATTTATTTATCAATTATGCATTAGGTTTAAAAGGTTAAAATATCTAGGTTAAAAAATATAAGGATACTTACTCTTTTTAAATTAAAATTTTAATAATAAAATTACTCATTTATTTTTAACCTTTCAATTTCTTTATTTATAATTTGTTTCATCATCTAAAATTACTCATTTACTTTTTACTTTTCAATTTCTTTATTCACAATTTTTTTCATGGATTCAAGTTAGTTATAAATTTTCACGAGAAATTAATTTAAAAAGAAAATAAAATAAAATTTCACTCAAATCTATTTTATTTTATAACTTATGGTTTTTGAATTTACATTTATTCTACTTTTATTTGGAGTAACTTATGGTTTTTGAATTTACATTTATTTTACTTTTATTTGGAGTAGCTTATGGGTTTTGAACTTAAATCAAACTTCAAATTGGATATTTAATAATTTTTGTTTTCTTCTTTACAATCGAGTTACAGCCAACACAGATTTCCTCCATCTTCACGATAGGGATTAAATACAAATAATTACTTCATATAAAGAAAATTATAGTAGACTAATGGACTAAAATTGGAATTACACTATATGGGACTTCCGCACTAAATTTTTACATATTATATTGGTAGCAAATTTAACCCTCTAAATTGATTCACATTTTGAAACCTTAGTTTCACCCTTTTATCTTTTTAGTTTTCTTTTGCAAGTTTAAAAAAAAGAAAAGAAAAGAAAAGAAGAAGTGACACCTATATTTTATCACTTAAGTCTAATATAGTTTACATTGTGGGCCCATAACCCATAGGTCCTTAGATTCATGTTTTAAATTTAGAGAAACAATATTATGTTTAGAATAAATTGTTGAGAATAACATATTTATAGAATATAAAATCATAGGTGAGTTTTTCTCTACATCTTGAACCTTGAAAATATTTGGTTGTTTAAATACATTGGTTTCAAATATGCAATAAAATACTATATAGGGCATAAATAAAACAAAGATAGAGATTGTCAAACTAGCATGTGATTCTCAAGCCTAATCATATTTTGTAGATAATAGTATCCTAGTCATATTGACAAATATTGGATTGCTTTGTGGATAAAACTTGAGAAGTGTGACAAAAGGATTTTGTATGATTTATTGGGATCACTAATATAGAGATTTATTGTGATGAACCTCTTTACATGAAGGAAAACATAACAGAAGAAATTATTGAATGAATTTTGTTGCTTTCTTTAAACAACATTGCCTCTATTCATTATTTGGAGGTCCCAATGGCCTTGTCAAGTCTCATATCATAGGACATGAGTCTATGAAAATCATCACTATTCTAGTCAAATTATCATTTTTAACCAATATTTTCCCTTGTGTTAACAGTGAAGGAAATATTAGACCTAATGTTTTTCTATGAAAGTACTCAATGTATGATTGTTAAGATACCTAGAAAGATTACCATGCTTTATTTTATTGTACCTTGTTATTGGACTTGATCAACCCAATAACTTTGTGCATATATTGAAAGATATTAACTCTTTTTAGGGATACTTTTTACTTGTTTTCATTCAATTATACTTGACATATAGGAAAAGAGGATACTCATGTAGTCCAGAATACATGATTGTCATCTTAGAATATATTTGAAGTATATCAATTATATAGTTCATCAATGAGTGACTACATAGTATGGGATATGTATGTTGTTTCACTAGATATATGTTATTTCAACAGATGATTTAATAATTTTATAGATTTAATGTTGAAGTTACATATATAAGATTTAAAATATCTATATTAAAGAAAATTGGTAACATGAGAGAAAATTGATAAGGTTGAAATATATGCGAGTAAACACACAGACTACCATTAGTTTCTTTGATTGTAAATTCCTAATATTTATGTATGTACAACTCTTGTCATTGGAAAAAAAAAATGCTTTCTTGTAATTACTTAAAATACAATTAAAAAAAGGGAGATATCTATGAATTAAGAGAAGAAAAAATTATAAATGAAGTAAAAATTAAATGGAGTCATTGTGATAATGATAGTGCTACTTGGGAAAATGTTGATTTTATTAAAGACCAATATCCTCATTTGTTTAACTAAAGGCTTTTTTTTTTATATGTATGTGTGATGCAAAAAATCATCAAGCTACTGAGGGCAGCAGCTAAACAATAGGGGGAGAATTGTTATGAGACTTTTTCCCCATGGAAGAAAAAGAAAAAGAAAATAGAATAAAAGTAAATAAGTAAATAAAATAAGAACTAATGTAATATTTCTAGAAAGAAAATGCAATAAAGTAATAATTAGAGTTTTCACCGATGTAATTATTATTTGTAAAAGGGTGTGTCAGTTGGAACTACCCTTTGTGTTGTATAAAACCCGTGAAAACTAAATTATTGAGGGAGGAAAAAAAGAGAGGAAAATAAAGTTGAGCACATTGCGGGAATAGGGTTTCAAGGTTAGCATGCTGTGAGTAGGACGGAGAAGGGGCACTCCTACAGTGGGTGTCCAACCTGGGGTACAAGTAGTATTTGAGCAATAAAGTTAATTTAAATATTTGAGTTTATTGAATTAATAATTTATTTATGGCATGATTGAATATATTTGAATGCAATTGTTTATTAATTTATTCAATTAGTTTAAAATTATTGAATTGGGAATTAAATATTAGGTTAAAATTTGTGCATAGAATTTTTTTTGGAATTAATTTGTGGAAATCAATTTAAATCATTGCATTTTTATATTTGGAAATTAGTTTCATTTCAAAAATGGTCTGTTAGTAGGGATCATATAATGAAATATGATAATGTATGAGGTTATAAGTAGTAGAATTTTGTATAAGGTGAATATGTATAGCATTGTATATGTAAGGAAGAAATGACACTACATATGTAGTATAGATAGTAGATGAATGCTTATAGTTGTTGCATTCATTTTGGATCTTTTTGTTGTCTTCCATTCATAGCTATTTTGTAACTAGCTATTAATATTAATATATTATATAGGCTCATCATCTTTTTCTTAAAAAAAAAATAACCAAAGAAAAAAGAAAAATAAAGAGTTTCTATCTAAAATATAAATTAGAAAATTAAATAAATGATTCAACTAAAATAAAAAATAGATGGTTAAAATACAATAGATTATAATATATATAACCTATAATATATATTAATATAAATAGATTAAATCATAATCATTTATATAATATATATTAATATATTTAAATATAGATTAAATGAGAACCTACAAAATAAAATAGCCTATCATATATATTAATATAAATGTAAAATATAAATTAAATAATATTATCTATATTAAAATATATTAAAATAAGTTGTATATATTATATATAATAAAGATCTAAAATAATATAGGTATAACATTATATGAGTTATATTTTTTTGGAGAGTATATATATAAATTAATATAAAAATATACATGAAAAAAATTATTAATGAAAAGAAGAAGAGCATATAATAATTAAATTATACCATAAAATATTAAAAACATAGAATAATAAAGTTTTATTTTATTTCATTATTTTAATAGTGTGAATCCAAATCTCTATAAAATAATTAATTGTTTTTTGTGAAATTTTCTTTCATAAAAAAATAACAATTACATTCTTTAAAAAAGTCAAAATAAGTAACATTTATTTATTTTAGAAAGATTTAATGAAATAACTTTATAAAGAAAAAATGAAAATTCACTCCTTAAAAATTGTCTTGCTTTCCTTTTCCTTATATAACTTTTTAACCAATCATATGCACAATAATTAATTTTTATAATTTGTAAAGTTAAATATTTTACAAGTTGATTTTACAAAATTGAATTTTATTTTAACTTTCTTTAAATATTATTTTTAAGTGATTAACTAGTGAAAAATAAACCAAAACTATGTCAATAGCAAGTACTAATAATAATATATACTATATTATATAATATATAGAATAAAATATATATTATAAATATAATAGTTTTTATATTTAAAGCATGGGTGATGGGTGTTAGAGGGAAAGGCATAAGTTGTTTTTTCCATTTAATAAGAAAGCATTAAATGTAGTGGCAGGTTAATCATACATTGCTTTTTCTATTTAATAAGAAAGCATTAAATGTAGTGGTTGGTTAGGCATACGTTGCTTTTTCCATTTAATAAGAAAATATTAAATGTAGTGGCAGGTTACTAAGACACTAACAAGAGTATGGTCTCATGGGGGACTTGGACATCTATTTTCATGGAGGTCTCATTGGGATAAAATAATTAGCTACAACAACCCTTACCCTTTAGGATTGTAGATTTCAGCGGGTGAAATTGAGGTGGGGTTAGAAATTGCCCCAACAGTTTAAGAATTTTTCTGCCACTTGTCTATCATCTAAAATTTTCAATTCTATCAAAAAATAAAAATGAAAGAATTCTTATTTATTAATTTTTTTTATCAAAGCAGTGCAGTTCATTAAAATTATGAGACCACCAACTTTAAAATATTCCTGAAAAATCTCAACAACACCCATTGAAATTTTTTAGGAACCCCCCTCGAAGAACCTTACCCTAAATTAGTGAAATAACTTTATGTTCAAATATCTGACAAACATATACAAGTATGACAAAAATATGACCATATAATGCACATGATACATTATGATGACTGAATAACCAGTACCGTGAATTTCAATTGGATCTACCAGCTGGCAAACTTAATTTACCAAGATTTTTCTCAATTTTAGGTAAGACGTTAATGTGAACCATTATTTATGGTAGTACGATTGGCATAACCAAGAGTGCATGACGCATCACGTTTCGTGAAATTTCTTAGGCGCTACTTACTATGTGAGGAAATTCATTAGTACCTATATCAATCTTTGTCATACAAATGAATAACCAATCTGTTTTTATTCCTCCCTCAAATTTATTGGCAATTGCCAAAACCTTGCTCTCTTCAGAGAAAACGTGTTACTCGTATACATATGAATTATCGCTTTCACAGAGACCAAATAATTTCCAGCCTTAAATAACAAGTTGATTTATCTATTTCTCTATTAGGATTTCAATAATTCTTTTAATAAATCTTTTTATTATTCTAATTTTGTTTTTCAAGGTTTTATTTTATTTTTCTTTCATCTCTTCTATTTTCTTTATTCAATTTAATTTTCATATTTTCAATAATTATTACATATTTTCATAATTTCATATTCTTTTATCATTATATTCATCTTTTTATCTTTCTACATTTTTTTTTAATATATATATATATATATATATATATATATATATATATATAATTTGTTGTAATTACTTATAGCTAATAATAATATATTTGAATATTATTTTTTTGTCCTTATATTTCATTTAAATGAATAAATATTTTTAATAAAAAATACATTTCTATTATATTAAAATAATTATAACAATCAATATTATTAGTATTTTTAATTGATTATTATCAACTATAATTTAAGAATTTTAAGTTGTTCAACAATATTAAGGTGAGCAGTTATGAGACTATGCACGACTATTGGACCCCCTACTGGCCCCTCTCCCCTATTTTATTTTTTATAAAATGATGATAAAAGTTTTTTTGGAAAGTTGACAGATTAATGACCAGAAACTTATCTATTTGAGAGGATAAGCCCCATAACCTTTGAGAAGATGTAAAATATATTATTTTTTTGTCCTTATATTTCATTTAAATGAATAAATATTTTTAATAAAAAATACATTTCTATTATATTAAAATAATTATAACAATCAATATTATTAATATTTTTGATTGATTATTATCAACTATAATTTAAGAATTTTAATTTGTTCAACAATATTAAGGTGAGCAGTTATGAGACTATGCACGACTATTGGACCCCCTACTGGCCCCTCTCCCCTATTTTATTTTTTATAAAATGATGATAAAAGTTTTTTTGGAATGTTGACAGATTAATGACCAGAAACTTATCTCTTTGAGAGGATAAGCCCCATAACCTTTGAGAAGATGTATAATGAACCCTCCCATCACACATTACATTTAAATGTAGAATAAATTGACAAAATAATCACTCACCACACATTGCATTCAAACCAAGAATAGATCGAGCTAATGTTAATAAGCAACACATTAGCTATTGTGCTGTAATAATATATTTTGTTTCAGGCGGGAGTCATGGACTGCGTTGCCGACACAGCCGCAAAAGTCATTCTTAAGTTGCTGCCTTACGCATGGCGTGAAATAAAGAAGTGTATTTGGCTGAAGAAAGAAATAGAAAATACGGAGAACAGAATAGAAAGAATAGCGAGGCGTCTGGAGGACATTGATGAAAAACTCAATAAAAAAGGTAGCAAGGCCTCATATTCGGTGGAAGGTTGGGAGGATGAAGTGAAAAAAACAGGAGCAGATATCGTTAAGCTTAAAGACGAGTTTGAGAGAAACTTTCAGTGCAAGCAGCAAAATAGGTGTGTTGGTGGGTGTCGAAATTTTTGGCATGGGGAAAAGATCAACCTGCAGATGGATGGTGACGAGTTTCAAAAGGAACAGCGAAAAGGGTTCTCTGGTGTCTTTCCATATTTTTGGAATCGGTATAACATCAGCCGCCGTGTGGATTATTGGAACTTTAAAATGGAAGGACTCGAAAAAACATACGAGGAGTTTGACACCTATGGGGATCGTCCATTTCATCTCATTCATCCAGGCGGCTATACCGAGGAATCATTTGGCAAAGAAATACAACAGATCAAGGAACGGCTTATTGACAAAGGCGTTCATATTATGGGAGTGTTGGGTAAAGACAGCGAGTGTACAGCTTCGCTCCTCAAGCTTGTCCATAACAATGGTGATGTGAGACGTCATTTTAATGATATGATATTTTTCATACAAGCCTCCTCTTCTTCAATGGATGATATCAAAACTGCTCGAGAAAACATAGGCAAGAAGATTGGATTGCCCGCCCCAGTGTCGAAGGACACTTTATTCACTTGTTTGAGTCGACAGAAGTTCCACTTTCTTCTTCTGTTGAATGATTTGCAAGATGGATCCAACCTTACAAATCTTGAAGAAATGATTACAGGCATAGGAATGCCCACGTTGAACGAAAAAAATTTTAAAATTTTATTCAGCTGTCAGAGCGAACAAGTAGTTGCCGCTATGAATGTCAAGGAGAATTCGATTGATGTCTCACCCAGAGAGTCATCATGGATGGAGTTTCATAAGGCAGAAGAATCTATTCCCCATGTGCAGGAATTGAAACAATTCTACAATACTAATGAACCCTCCAGTGCAAATCTAAGGCTAATTGCTATTCATCTTCCGGATGTGATACATATGCATTGCTTTGCTTGCTTCCTCCAATTTTGTTTTGGGTATGACACCATTCTATTGTTTACCCTTATTTCCTGGCTTTCTGTTTTGATTTTAATCTGTTTGTTGTGGTGGTGGAGAACAAGAAGATGGGAACCCAGGATTCCCCCGACGGGGTATATTAAGCAATTGGAGCGCTCGTATTCTCAGGAGTGGAAGACATTGTCTACCTGGCTTTCATGCGATAACATTTTTCAAACAGAGGATAATGATAGCACGACGGGTTTTCAAACGAAGAAAGAAGAGCTGGCCTCCACTTTAAGTTTTAAGAGGATATTGGATGCAAAGCCTGAACCAGAGATTGTTCCTGCTGAGGACTAGAAGTCTAAGGTAATAGCAGAAAAGGAGAAGCCTATCTTTTTCGAAGCACGCACTTAACCGCAACTTGTCAAATCTCCGTTAATACTGCATTCCCGTTCCCGTTGTGTAGCTGTTCGCGTCACGGTTTGCTTGATCATTGGACCGGACGATTATTAATCCCACATTCATTCGTAACATGAATTCGAGTGAGTGTGCTTTATATTAAGAAGATTGGTTGCTCTTTTAATACTAATATTTTTATTAAAAGATATATATCTTATTTATAATATTTTAATAATTATAAAATATATTTTTTGTAATGTTATTATATTTAATTATTTATTTTAATAAAAAAAAGTTGTTTTTAATATTTTATTTAAATAAAATAATTAATGTTTTATATGAAGCTTGATGTTAAAATTAAATGAATTAAATGTCAAGTTTATTTTAAATTTAATGATATAAATATGTTAGTTGAGATGTAGATGTTGATTATTTGAAGTGTTTAGGAGATCTCAAATTTGATTCTACAACTATTATCAATGAAATGATTTCTTATTGTTCCATGAATTAGAAATTTGGTTCAAATAGGAGAAATAAAAAGGTAGTGGTGGATCAAAAGGTAGTAAGAGAATATTCTTTCATAAAGCAAATTATAACGACGAATATTTTTTCACAAAAGATCTATTTTCACATAAGAATATTTATTATTGATTGAAAGACAAAAATTCTAAAAGATTTCATAGAATTGGTAATTGAATTGGTAATTGTTAAGCATAGCAGTTGAATGGTAATTTAGTACTTAAACATTTGAATGATGAGTTTTTATTAATGTAGGGAATTAGATATTTATATTTTAACAATTTTGTACTTTTTTATTAGAAAAGATTGTGTACAAATATAAATCCTAATACATTTTATTTTTAATTTTGTTTTATTGTATACAACTTTCTTTTGTTTGGTACTATAATTGACTTTTTCTATATTCAATGGTTTGTTCTCAATCTTAGTAAGTTGAACTTTTCTCAAGTTTATACAAAAGCTTATCATATTTTAATAAATATTGTTATTTGATAATTTATAATATCAAGAAATTAGGTATGTAGGATATGATTCCTTTATGTCATCTATGAATATTGAAAGTAATAATTAATAAAAAAAATCACAAACTTAGTGATTGTTAGGTGTAAATAGTTAAAAGGTGATTTAATACTTTAACATTTGAATTGACTTGACTTATTAATGCAGGGAATGCCATATTTTTATTTATAAGAAAAGATTTTAGTGTAATATATTGGAATACATAGTTTATTTTTAGTTCATGTTTTTCTTGTATGTAACTTTTCTTCATTTTTGGCAGTATGATTGTCTTTTCATTGTCTTTTCTCTATTGGATGTTTTTTGTTTATATATAGTATGTTTAACTTTCTCAAAATTTTGTAAAACTTTTATTTTTATTAATTTTTTTATATATATTTATGATTTCATGTATTGTAGCATGTAAGATTTGATTCCTTAATGTCACATATAAATATGTTTAGCTTTCTCAAATTTGTGCAAAGCTTATTATATTTTATAAAATTTGTTATTTGTAATTATGAGTTCAAACCATAACTACAAATAACAAATTTTATATATAAAAAAAATTTTGCACATTTTTTTTTGAATTGATTATATATTATCAAAGAAAATTAGGTTGCATAGTACATACTACAATAAAAAATAGCATAACAAGTTTAGGAGACCATAGGTCAACATAGATATGAAAAAAAGTTACATATATGAATAATTTTTAGTGCTCAAAGCCATAACAACCTAGATTTTATAGCTTTCACCATATACATCCATATCATAAAACCCAATGGGTAGATTGATCTTTAAGATGTCATTTTTTCTAACCACCTCTACCTTGCAATCACCCTTAATAATTATCTAATTTTCATTGAGACCCATGTCTTCAAGGAGCATACCATATTTATAGTTTTTATAACTTTCCTAAAATTCCAAGTAGTTCTTCATTCCATCCCTAGCATAGGGCCAATATTTGGTTGTCTTTACCTCAAATCTCAAGAGATTGACTTGTCTTGTATCCAAAATCTTCCATAAATTCTCTTTAGTCACCTCCAATGTTAGAGTAAATTGTAGGGAAATAGAAAAAGGTACCCTCATTTCTTGCTTTTTTAGAAAAAAATTAAAAAAATTAGTAGTTAAATCAATCAAAAAATATTAAATATCTACTCTCACCTTTAACATAACCAAATAAAAATTATTTCCATGAAAAGATACTCTTGTTATCCTACCAATCCAAATCAACAAAAAATAAAAGCCAAGTTTCTTTTGCAAAGAAATGGTCAAAGAAAATATGGTTCACAGTTTCAAGAATTTCACAAATAGATTATAGGTTATTAATAGGTTGGACATGCTTTAGATTGATAGGTATCTTTTTTAATAAGAGTAACCATTTAAAATAGGCTTTCTTCAGTTCAATCACATTGGACCAAGAGTGTTTAAGAATCTTAAATCATTTCCCATTACTAAAGTTCAAATACCAAAAATTGTTAAGGTGCAGGTGATAACCTGTTAAGACTTTAAGAGAGAGTTTTAGACCTTTTGAAGTTCACCTTATAGAGTGTGGTTCTATCGCACCACTTCAAGTTGTCATAAATTCTAGGTTCAAAACTTATTTGGGAAATAAATTGAATGTTCTCATATGCTTTTCTTGAGATTGTATTTCCTCTAAGAAGTGGTAAACCATTCTCAATACTAACAGAAGCCCAAGACTTGGTCTATTTATCATTCATTATGTTACCAAATTCTTTGATCCCTTTACTATCCTAGCTATTGGAAAAGAAATCTTGTTAGAGATCCATAGGCTTCTTCTTCCATTGAAGATTCCACCACACTAACATGAAGCTACAATTATTTTTCTCCTCCTTATGGGCCTACTTTCCTTTGATATTAACTTATTTAGGGACTACCATTTGAATGTCATTCCTCACTAAAGATTTTTAGGTCTCTTTACCAATTAGACATTTAACAATTCATTTAGCAACAAGCAAAATTATTTGCAATCTCAAGTATTTCAGTCCAAGGCCACCATTGTCTTTATCTAAACAACACCAATCATACTTGATAGTAGATTTTTGTCTCTTTCATTTCCCATTAGACCAAATGAACAAGTCCCAATCTCTTTTTAATTTCATTCACTTGATAGTCCATATTGTTATCTTCAGCAAATAAAATATTTTTATAGAAATATTGAAACTCATTTATAACCCAAGAAAGATAATTTATTTTTATTATCCACCTAAATTGATCCAATTCCTTCCCTAGCCTTTTTATCCTTTATATAATTAAAGAAGAAATTAGAACCTTTATCTCCATTTTTAAGCCAATTTATTTTAGCCCTAACTTTTAAATCATGAATCTTCTTAATTTACAATTTTCTCAAATTATGCTTGAATCTTCACCAACTCCTCATTCAAGGACTCATGCAATTGAGTTTCAATAAAGAGAAAATCTTATTGAAGAAATTCTTAGATCTCCTTTTGTCAAAGGCTCTTTTTTTCCCACAACTTGGAATAGGGACCTTAAGTTGCTAACGTTGGTACCATGTTTGTCAAAAGTAGAAAAAAAATTTAGCAAGATCTTATCAATTTTATTTTTTTAGCAAATATTAACTTCTTATATTAAAAATAATTTAAATAGTGTAACACATGCATTAGATCATCCTTTGGTTATTAATAATTTAGAGATATTATGTATTGATAATGGTATATCGAAAGGTTTAACAAATATTTGTCATTTAGAAAATCCTATGAAATCTAGGTTGAGTAAGTGACTAGATAGGGACTCTTTTTTATTGAAAGACTTGTGTAATTTTATATAAGAAAATTGAGGGAAAACAAGGAACTAAATAATGATCTGTATAATGAGAAAAGAAGAATCTATTTAGAATTTATTAGTATGAGATATAGATGAAATATTAAAAATTGACATAAATACACAATTAAACAAAAAAATCCCCATATTTACTTTAAATGTTTGATAGATGTTATTCATTACATGTTTTTAATTTTGCATGTTTTTGGTGGAGTTATAATATTATTGGAAGGATAATATAATTGTGAACTATATATTTTAAGAATATAAATATTTTTAGTATTTGAAAATACAAATAGTTTCCTCAGTGATATATTGTTTACTTTGACATGCATCATCATAGAAGTTCACATGCACATCAAAGTCAGAGACAAATTTAGGGTATGTGCAGGATCATCATGGCAAAAAAATCAAAAATAGGCAACTTGACATAAAAATTTGAGTAGGTTATCTACATTATATCAAAAATATGTAAGAATAGAATTTGTAGAAAATTGAATGTAGTTTCTCAAAAAAATAAAAATCTATTTGGTGAAAATTTGAAATTTCAATGGAGTAGTACTTAAATTTAAGGAAAAAAATAGGTAGGTGTACCATAAAATGATAATATTTTTATAATATTTTAGATATAAGAAGAGGACTCATGTGAAGCATATTTTTTTGTAATTTTTTTCCAATTAAATAATTAATTATAAAAAATTTAGTATAAATTTTAAAAAATATAAAAAATTTGTATGTCTGACCACCTTAACTTGGTCAAAACTTCATGAAATTCAATTTTTCTTTTTTTAAAAGCTATAGATGTTTTTCAATTAGTCTATCAATTAGGACTTTAGTCGTAATTTGAATAGAAAATGAATAATAATTACTTATTAAATTCAAATTAAAGCATAATTTATATTGGTGGAAAGCTGGGAATCTCCTTTAAAAACCCTTTTCGTTTCATCAATTTTGGGTTAAAAAAAAGTCATCAGCCACATACCCATCATATTTCCACTTTGTGGCCCATCATGATCCTACATATACCCTTTAATGATATATATTCATGCCCTTTTCCATTACTATTTTTGGCACACTTTGACTAGATTGTCCTTTGTGCAATAACAAGTCTCCAAGTGGCATATTCCTATGTGAATTCATCTCATGTTATTATTGGAGGATCAACACTCCTACACCCATTCTACCACTAGAGACCTAGTGCCTTTACCCTTGCCTTTGCATGATCATGCTCTTGGATGACACATTGGTATAGGCATATGTACTTCCATGGGTGTTTTTTAACCATTAAGAGCCAAATCACCATTTTTTGTTTGTCAATGTTAAGGGCGACCTTAGTTTTTTGATGTTATCTCTAGAATCCATCTAATTTCATGCTCTCACTCGAGATGTTTTACTTGATTATCAAATGATGCATTTATTACAATTACTACTTTAATTTACTCATATGCTTACATGCTTATCTTTATATTACATTTAATTTTCATGTCCTATTTTTTCTCATTTAATTCCTTGGGTCCAAAAAATGCAACCAATTGATCAGGGAATATTTAATCCCTAACACTCTTATGCTAAGATTACAAGCAATTTTTAAATTCCTACATAGAGACTCATCACCATGTTAAGACAAAGAATTACTATGTAGCACAACATGAAAGTGCCTAATATGCCTCATCCCATGACTAGTGTATTAGTTGGATCATTACCACTTTCTATACAAGCATAATTCTTAACTCTATTTCCTCACCTTCTCCTTCCTATGATTGTTGATAGTAAAACTTAGCTTGCAATTATTTTTATTTTTACTTGTATGATAGAAGGGAGAGTCAAGACATTTTTTTTTTTTCTCTATTACATTAGATTTATTCATCATCGTGCTTATAACTAAACATCCTATCTATTTTATAATTAATTTTTTAACTAACATTTACTTATACGTTATATATTCTTACAACTATCTTTTATTAATCTAAATTAATTATTGCTTATATATAAAGATTTATTTGATTATCTTAAATTATACTTGGTTTATGTTTATTTTCCTTTATTTATAATTATCATATTTTTCATCGTGTCATCCTATTAGACTCCCCTCATTCTTAATATTTGAAATTTAGATCATTATTAGCTAAACATCTCTTTTATAAACATCTCTTTTATAAAATTTACTGATTTTTAAATAAAACATAATAAACAACCTTTTTTCTTCATTAAAATTAAAAATTAAATATAATAACATTATTACATATACATTTTATAATCATTAAAATACTAAATATAAATAATATTCATTAAAAAACATTTTATAATCATTAAAATATTAAATATAAATAATATTCATTAAAAAAAATTAAAATTATAAATAATTAATATAATTATTTAATTGTAATTGAAATATGTAAATATTTTAATGAAAATATTATTACTTAATATATGCGAATATAATGAACGGAAAGAACATTTATATTTTCTATAGCTTATACGTATACTCACTCTTCTAAATATAAAAGTTACTTACCCCAATCTATGTCATGGAATGCATGTGGGATTAAAACCTTTTAATGATAAAACAAATTTGTGATGTCAGTTCATGTTGAAACGCAGCGAATGGCTTAAAAGCAATGCCTATACATTTACTATTTGATTCCCGTCAGTGTATCCTTCCGCTGATTTGAACGTGTCTATTGTTTTGGCTGCATAAAACAAATGTGAATGGTGGAAATGACAAACGCGAACAGCATGGGAACAAGAACAAGAACGGGAAATGTAAATTGCGTACGGCAGAAACAGAAATTTGAAAAAGTTAAAGGTTAAGAAAGGCTACAGAAACAGAAAGGTTGGGTTAAAAGGGGTTAAAAGGGCCCCACATGGGTCTGGCCACCTAAGCATTCAAAAGCTTAGATTGTGCCGGTTAAGCCACCCCGTATGGTACATAGGGTTGGAGGTCTGGTACTTCTTGATTAGTAGTGTAATGTACTATGACAACGTGTAATTAGAAAGATCCTATTCATATTCTCTTTTTTGGGCCTTTTAGTAGGTCGTGCAGTATTTTGTCACTCGATTACTCTGAATTTGTGTGCAGATTTCATTTTCAGTGATTTTGTGATTCTATAAGGGAAGGGGTCGAATAGCTATTATAGCTAATTTCGCACATTTTAATTTTTGAAATGGTACATTAAATTGTCACAATTTTTTGGGTTTTCTTCGTATGTGATTTAAGAGATTATAGCTATTGTTTTTACTTTTGGACATTTTCGACAAAGGTGGGAGGATTCATTATGCTCACAAAGGTCAAAAAGTGATCATTTGTAGATGACATCCAATATGTATTCCCTATCATCCCAAGTACCATTCACTTTGAACACCACTTAAAACAAAAACAAGAATAAAGAAAAATAAATAAATAAATCCTATTCCTAATCATATAAATGTGCAATTATATCTTCAAATAAAAATTTCACCGCTTACTTATAAATGTATAAAATTCACTTGTTAATGTTCAAAGTTCATGGAAGTGTTGCTAAATGTTCCCAATGCCACATCCACAACTTGTGTTCACTTGGACCTCATCCACATTTTAACTTATTTAAGTCCCACATCGAGTCTATGCATGGGATTATGTAATGCTATTTCATTTCCCTCCATTTTTTTGTATTGTGTCGCTCTACTTCTTCAATAACCCTCACACAACATGCCTTTTAGATGCTCTCCATGATTTCAAGTAATGTCAATCTATCATTTATCCTTTCATATTGTAGACAATCGTACTCCTAAATCCAATTTGCTCCACTAATCCTATCTTTTTTGCATTATTATGCAAATTGTCTAGGGTTTCATCGTCATGATCCCATTCACTTTATACAAAGATATAATAAAAGAGCCTGTATAATACATAACTCCTATAATTTTATGGTTTTATTCCTAAACACCTATTTATATGAACATTAAATTGTTTGAAAATGAGATTATTTCACACTTTTAAAAAAAAAATCATCATATTATAAAACCCTTATTTCTATTCATAAAAAAATTGATTAGGGGATTATTTCACATGATATTTTGACCAATTTCGTCGATTCTCATCATGCATCACTCTTGGTCAGTTGCTCAATGTTGTCTCCATCTTGCAATATGATGACTAGATACTCTTCATTGTTTCAAGATACCCTCATTATTTTGGGCTTATTTTAGAAAATTCACATTTCGATTCATGAAGTGTTTATTTAAAAGTTATTAAATAAAGGTTTTTTGGGCAGGTTAATTCTTAAAAACTCCCTTTATAAATTCAGGAAATTGTCTTTATTTATTCCTTTTTGATTAATTCATAAAAGTCCCCTTTATATTTATGAAATGGTGTATATATTTGTGATGTTTTGCTTACAACTAAAGTGAACACAACAACATACATTTTCCTTTTATTTGTGGTTACCAACTATTGTCATTGTTGTCCCTTATACATGATATTATTTGTATTTTTACAAATGTAAATTGTAAAGACATGTTGCTTCATGTAAAAATATGTGTTTATGTTCATGAAATTGTTTGTATTTGTGTATTTTGATTACCAACTAAAACCCTAAGCTTAATTTTTTTATTTTTAATACTCTCCAAAACTATTTTTATATCACGTATGTTTGGCTTTAAAAGTGGACACACCAATACATTTTCACCATGTTAATATATGTGTGTGTGTGTGTGAATATATATATATATATATATGTACATACATATACATAATATATATATTCATGAAATTGTGTATGTACGTCTAAAATTTTGATTGTCAACTAAACACAATAGCATACATCTTCATTTTTTATATTCATCTAAGCTATTTTTAAATTACTCATTTTTCTATCAAAGTGAACATAGTAGCGTACATTTTCTATATATTGTGTCAGTATTTATCTAGTTCCTATTGCACAGACAACACAACAACATACATATATATGATGAACTTTGTAACTCATATTCATGATATTTGGATTACCAAATAACAAGTCTCCATAAATATATTCACATATAATTAACATAACTTCTATGATCTGCAACCCCTATAACTTCTATATTCACAAGTAATTTTTAGCTTATTGTTTTCCCAACTCTTCCATGAAAAGTTGCAGCCATATCATCTATCCTCCCTCCCTCCTTCCCTATCTACTCTTTATCTACTCTCTCCCTCTCTACCTACCTTTTCCTTCCATACCTCTCCTTGTCTCTCTATCACTACCTCTCTCTCTCTATTTACATCTTCCCAATTGAAGAGAGAGAGATATGGATGGAGGAATAGAGTAGAGATACTTGGAGAAGTATATATGTAGAGAGGTAGATAGAGGGAGGGAGAGGTATGTAAAGAGAGAGGAGGGAGGGAGGGAGAGGTAGTGACATACATATGTATATATAAAGAGAGAGGTGAGATAGAGAGAATTAGAGAGGGAAGCAGAGAGTGAGATAGAGAGGGAAGGGATGGATGGATGGAGAGGTAGAGAGGGATAGGTGAGAAAGAAAGACCTTGAGCTCAAGGGAGATAAAGGTAGATAAAGGGATGGAGAGAGAGAGAGAGAGAGAGAGAAAGGAATATAGACAGATTAAGAGAGAGGGAGAGAAAGAGGATGGGAGCCTAATAATTACTAAAATTTGACCTACTAATTATTGAAATTTCACTATCTGAAAAATTATAAGATCTTCAAAAACCTAGAATCTATATTATAACTCCTAGAGATCCAAAACCATTCGCAAACATCATGAAAATATATACATGAAATATAGCTTAAATATAAGAAAGTAAATGTCTATATATAAATGCTTATTCCATGTATATAGTTTCACAAAAAGAGAGAAATACAAAGATACATTTCCAAAGAAAACAATAATGCAAACATGTTATAATGTGCTTGTATTATTTCCTTTTTTTGTAAATTTTGAAGACTTTGGCTTGGATTTTCCTTGGGTCCCAAAGGTTTGGAGTGACTTTCCAACATCGAAAGAAGTGTTTTTGCAAATAGTAAAAAATTTGACATAATATCAAGCATGCTCCTCATCAAGCTTTTGTCACTTAGCCACAAGTCTGCTTGGAGTCAGAATCATGAAATTATAACCCATGGGATTTTTTCATTAATGTTTCAAGGCATCATAAATGTTAGGAAAAAATGGTAGAATTTGGAGGCGCAATTCTATGACATTATAGGTAGGATCTCCTTTTATGAAATGGAAGACTAGTTGGGTAGTACCCCTTTTTCTTATATTGTGTTTGATCAACCACCCAAGACTCCTTGGACTCGAATTGGTTTTAGTAGACTTGAACAGTCTCTCTGTCAGTATTGGGACTTGATTCTTGTGCTATGTATTCACACAAACCTCTTCCCTAAACCAGTTTGGTTGGTATAATGTCCACATCATATTCTAGGATCTTGATGATCCAATTTTTCCTTTTTTGTATTATCTTTCCTTCCATGATGTATTCCCACACACTAGGATGTGCTATAAGGATAATGATCTTGTTGGATGACACCAAGTGTTGAAATTTTTTTAAACTTTTGACAATAGCAAAGGCTTGCTTCTCTACAAAATTATAGCTAGATTCATAACCTTTGAGGGTCCTTGAATGGAATGTGATAGGATTCTCTCCATTATCTTCCTCACACTTCTGACTAAGTATGGAATCTATACTATGTCTACCATTGTACACATAGAGTAGAAATTCTTTGGAAAATTTTGGGTTAATCAGCACTAGGGCTTTGGAGAGGGCTATCTTTAGCTACTCAAAAGTGACCTTACCTTCTAGAGTCCATTTCAAAAGTAGGTTCTTCTTAAGCATCAACATGATTGGTCTTGGAATGCTTACAAAATTTGATATGAATCTACTAACAAAATACGCTTCCCCAGAAAATATTGTAGTCCCTTTTGGTTTACCGAAATGGGTAATTCCATTATAGATCTGACCCTTTTGAGGCCTATTTCCATTCCCTCCTTCGATACTACAAAGCCAAAGAGCTTACCCCAAGGTACTTTAAAGACACATTTTTTGTGATTCAAAGAAATCCTGAACTATTGGCATTTCTAGAAAACCTTTTATAGATGATTGCAATGATCATCTTTCAATTTTTAAAACACTATTAGGTCATCCTGATAGATGAGATTAATTAGGTTGATCAATCCTTCAAAAGTAATATCCATTGCTCATTGAAAAGTTTCACCAGCATTGGAAAGTCTGAACAACATCTTTGAATATGCAAATGTCTGCCACTTAGTGGTAAATGTTGTCTTATGTTGGTTAGATTCCTTCACATAGACTTGATTATACCATAAAAAATTGTCTAGCAAAGACTTTGATCTAGCCATGGTCTGCAAGATCTGCTCCATTAGTGGCAAGGGGTAATGGTCTTTTAACGAGGCTTTATTCAAGTCTCAAAAATTGACACAAAGTCAAATATCACCATTCTCTTTTCAGATTAGAACTAGATTTGATACCTAGGTGGAATGTTTAATAGGGTATATGATCTTTGATTTGACAAGCTTGGTGAGCTCCTATTCCATCAATGCTTCAACCTTCAGGTTGAATAGCCTTTGCCTTTGTCAAATGGGTTGGATCCTACCACCAAATCAATGGTACATGTTGGATTATTCCTAGTTCATACACTCTCAGATCATCATAGGTCTAGGCGATAACCCTATCATACTTGAAGTATAGATCCTTTAGTCATTTCTTTTCCTTGTGAGGAACTTCCCTTCCAACCTTCAGCTTTTTTCCACTTTTGATGTCTAGCTCTTCATAATCCCTTGCATCCACAATAAATATTTGCTTGTGATTCCTTGCATCTTCATAATCAAAGATATTTTTGAGAGAAATTAATCCTTGCGGAATCTTGTTCCCTTTCAATTGGATGACTTGATCTTCAAGAAATCTTGTCCCTAGTGGTGAATAGTTAGAAGACATCCCTAATTTCTACATGAAAGAAGCAATTTGCATGTCGCTATCAAATAATTTCCCGTCTTGATCATTGTTGATAATTGAGGGTCGAACAATGACTTGCACTGTGCCCTACTTTATCGAGTTGGAAATTGGTTCAAATTTTGAACCAACAGAAGCCATTTGATTAGCAACATTGTTTTGTGATTAGGGTATAACTTGTATGTTGAAATCTTTGAAACTCTTAATCAGATCCCAAACTTGACATCTATAAGATCTCATCCTTGTATTCTTTGCAATTGCTTGTCCATGAACTTGACTCACCACTAGCTCTAAATCTCTGAAAGCTTGTATCCTTCTCACACCTATCCGCTCTACTAAAATCAGCTTGTGAACCAAAGCTTCATATTCGACATCATTGTTGTAGCATGAGAACTAAAAATGGTAAGGCTTGAGGGTCTCTAATCCTATTCAAGACACTAGTTGGACACCTACTCTAGAGAAAACTTTGCACTTGGGACCATCAAAATATAAGGTCCATAGATGATTATCACCCAAATCATCAAATTCCTCTTAATCCTTCATTAGTTTTAGAAAGACCAAATCATCATCGAAAATCACATATGTGCCTAGCCCTGTTGCATGGAAGTTTCTAAATCGATCAGATTCAATGAATTGGTTTATCAATACCTCTTCCTTAGGAGTCTGATCACTTGTATCTTCCTCATCTTCTAGTATTTCTACAAAATATCTCTCTTTTAGAGAGATAGAGGTATGTCTTACCTCAAAGCATAGGTTTGTGTTGTCCACAATGTGTTTAGGATGCAAGGATTCTAACAAGATCTTCATCTTTGCCTCATGCTTGGTTCTCAATATTAGGTGGTGTGTCGCCAAAGAGTGTATACTTTGGTTATAGGGATAATTGATGATAAATTGGACTTAATAAGGCCCTAATTTAGTGTTGTGAGGAGTTTTACATATCCACATTAGGTCTTGGACCCTTGCAAATTGAATAAAATACATTTATTGATGTCTTGCAAGAGTGTTGTAAGGTGTTGTAACACATCTTCACACTTTTCTAGGACCATAATGTTATAATTCACCTAAATAACCTTACTAAGACCTATTTCAAAGTTTTGTAAAGTCTTCTAACAAACTTTCACACTTTCCTAGGCTTGTCATCGATATTTACACCTTTCTTATGCTTTAAATGACCCCTTTATGCACTTATATGCCCTAATTAAGTTTCTTGTTGAAGAAGAACCTAATAAACAACATTTAATACATCTTAATCTCTGAAATCCACTCAAAATTTCCTAGGTGGACTAAGTCACCACCTTGGATGACTTAGTCCTATTTGGCTCAAAAATCAAATTTAATTCAAATTTCTTTCAGGTTTTTATTCTTTAAGACCTAAGGTTAGCTTGTGATGAGGTATTCTTTAGGAATTTAGGAATAATTGTGTATAACTAAGGGTTTTCCCCTCATTTTTCAAGCTCCTAAATAATCTTAAGTAATAATCCATCATCATTCATCACTCATCATGTTCTCAAGTCAAGCAAGCTAGGTTTGTATCATTGCAAGACATCAAGATAGCTCCCAAGGACATTCAAAGTCAGATTGTTCATGTTTTGCTATAGAAAATCAAGATCAAACATCAGGGAAAGGTAATCAACTCCATTATTGCATGTTTCATTCCATTATTTCATCATTTTGGTTTAATTACCTAAAAGGGGTTTGACTAGGGCAAACCCCCATGCCCTAACATTCAACATTTCTTCTTCTCTTCTTGTGTGCTTATAGATTTTGGACTCTTGCAAGCTTGGAAATCATTGGAGATAAAGTTGCAAGGTTTCTCAAGTCTTCTCTTCTTTCAACAAGTCAAAATATCAACAAAACTCCTTTATCAGGTTCAAAAATTAGAGTTTCAAAGCAGACACCTGTAGGAAACCAAAGTGCAGACCTAGAGTATCTATTTCCACTTCTAAATTTTTAGAGATTCAGTAGTGGAATAAGTTTCCACCTTGGGCGAACTAGTCCCACTTGACCTGATTTTTAGTGATTTTTACATATCTAAGCACCCATTTGGCAAAAACTAGTTTTTGGGCAGCTTTTCCAAATTTGGGACTAAGTCGCCCAAATTGGCACAAGTGTCCCAATTGACTTTTGCAACAGTTTTATCATGATTTCATACCTTCATTCCATCCATTTTTGGTCTCCAAGTGCACACATTCTATTTCATAGCTTTCTATTTAGTTTTTTTTGCATGTCTAGGTCATTTATCACATGTTTGTATATCACAATGTGTTTTCCAACAATTTATATTTCTTAGGTTTCACATTAATAATCATCTTTATTTTTTATTTTACTACACTTAGGAAATTAAATTTAAACACATTTCATCCCTGATTGCATTAAGATTGAGTGAATACATTAGCATTTTGGCCCATCTCTCTCCTTTTAGGTGAAAAACCCTAGAAGAGTTAGAGAGCATTAAGGTGCCAAAATCAGTGTTTATAGGTGAGACCAGTCAAGTGATAAATATTTTCCAAGATTTGTAGTGAAATATCTTAAAAGACACATTCTAAAGACCAAGGGAATGTCTATCACTACTATTTCTTGTGTGATAGTTTGGCGTTGACACGAGAAGAGTGTCAAAGATAGATCTTTTATCTAACCAACTATCGGAACCTTCTTCCCATACAATTACATGATTCATTTTTCAAGGGGTTCATACTTAAGTTTCAAAGCATCTACCACTTGTTTGGTATAACAATTGTGCTAGCCCCTAAATCAATCATATTATTATACAATAGTTTATCTACCACAATAAGTGTTAAAAAGTAAGGTGTGGGATTTTGTTTCCTTACCTCTTTGTCTTTTGCATTCCCTACATCATTCGTGTAAACTATTGCTTTTGGAGCCTAAGGGGGTGGCATGGATCCATTCTCTCCACTTTGATTGCATGACTGAGTTGTCTTCCTATGGGCTTTGTTCTTCTCTCATCAACACTTCCCAAAGCAATATCTTTTGTTCAGGAATGGATATGATGTCCCATAATGATACATTGGCTAGCCCCTTTTTCAAATGTTCCACTACAAAAAGATCATCCTGCCTAGTTGAATCTTAGGCTTGTACAGTGATATTCCTCTTGGCTTTCAAAGGAAATGTTCCATCGTGACTAGACTTGATTCCTTATCTGCCTCCTTCCCTACCAATGGTGGGTTATATAGTTGTAGAAAAGGTCAAATGATGGGTAGTGATGTCCTTTTTTCCTATGGGGGAGGTTGATGTGGCTATGGACATGGCAAAGCTTGTTACATGTACTCTCTCGTGAGGCTTCTTTTTGATCTTGTGTTGTAATCTGATTATACTTGTGGAACACCAATTGTTGGAGCTTCACGTGCGAACACTACATCTTCTTCTAACCACGAGAATAGAGCTTGGTCAGGTGCACTATTGAGTTCTTTCTCTAAGGACATTTCTTGCATTTGTACCCTAAAATGAGCATTTTCCATTTTGGAAGATTCATACTCGTCCACATTCAGGAGAATGCCCTTGCTTCTTTGCTCTGTTATCCTTTGTTGCATATTCCTCCTTGGGAAATTTTGGGGCACATGGCTATCATTGTATAGGAAACACCAAACATTTTTGTCTTCTTCCAAATTGTTCTAACCCAAGATTAGCTCTTTACTCAGGCTATCCTTGACTGTCTACAATGACATGGTGACTGAAACTATCTGATTTGTAGATGACATTTTTTACCACCTCCTCTAGAGGATCCTTGGTATGGATTTTACTAATAAGATGACTTTCCTCTGCCAAAGGCCTGCGTAGGTTTCTTCAAAGGCACCGCATATTTCCATTTGATAATTACCAACTAGTTAGCAAAAGTATGCATGAGATTCTTCACATTGTTGATATCTACCTCTATTGAGGAAGAGCCCCACGTGCTTTTTTGAGTGGTGGGATACACATACATAGACAATAGGGTGATCAATGTCAATTGTGCACAGGAAGTCCTTGGAATGGCTTCTTCCCAAGGGCCATCAAATAATTCTAAAAATACTAGCATCGTAGGTCGAGGCAAAAGCTTTGTGGCATCAATTAGATTATTCTCCACGTGCACCACCACTTCATATGCCTCGAGCAAGATATCCCCACGCATGGAGGTTATCATCACAACAATGTCTGGGTTGAGGGACTTTAGATAGAACATGAATGCCATCATAGCCTAAAGTCGAGCAGTCACAGGGATCCTTTTCCAAGTCTTATGAAATCTGGTGTTGAAGTCACTCATAGCCTCTTGAGGAGCTCTCTTGATGGTAATTAGTTGTTGCAGCAATAAAGAGCGGTCTCCTTTCTCTCAGAAGCATTCAAAAAGTCACTCTCCAAGCTGATCCCAAGAGATGATAGAGCTCGAGGCCAAAGATCGATACCAATCTTGGGCCTTTCCCTTGAAAGAGGTAGCTAATAGCCTTAAAGTGATGTTCTCCTCCAATATTTTATGTACCCTACATACCTCTGCTATATATTGAAGGTGTTAAGAAGGGGTTTTGACGTCTTCTCTAGAGAATCTCATAATAGCCTTGAGCACATTAGCGAGTATGGAAAGTCATACATCTAGAGGTGTGGATGGATATAGTGGACTACCACTATCTAATGTTACAAAGTTTCTAAGAGCGGGGGGAGTTTCATGATCCATAGAGAAAATATTTTTGTGAATCGGGTATACAAGTATTCTAATTTGAAAGTTTGAGCCTCCAAGTGGAGTTGATAAAGCTGTGGATATTAGGCTCTTACTTCTTGCTCTACTGCTCCTTACAAGTGATTCATAATCTATAAGTCTTCTCCTTCTAGGTACTAAGGTAGGTAACTGAGACTACCTAGAAGTGACCTCTTGAAGATGCTCTTGTTTGGACTCTTGGTATTAAACTTCTAGTTTCCTTCTTAGCCTGATACAAGAAATATTTCTAACTTCTAATTAGGAATTCAGAAAACATCTGATCCTACTGAGCGTGTCAGAAAATAAATGTTGATCATCAAAGCTTGCACCTATCCAATAGTCTTATGTGAAATTCAGTGAGTGGGGGACCGATTTTTGCCTCACTAAATACCTCTAGGACTTTTATAGAAATTTGACTCTTCTTTTGGGGTTTGGAGAAAAGCGTAGAAGGAAATGCAAAAATAAAACATGAAAATTGTGATGAGCCAACGCTTTTACAAAATTTCAAACCCAACCATTCCTATGATTGATATAATTAGACATAGAATGCCACAACCCTTCATTGTTGGAAAGAGAATGAATAGAAAAGGCTAACAATAAGCACATTGCAAGCTTTTAAATCTTCCCATAGGTAGTGTTCATTAAGTTCTAATCAAACATAAATATTTCTATGGGTAGCAGGAAGATCAATAAAAAATTGCATAAACTCCCTCTACTAACACAACATAATATAGTAAAGCAACAACCTTTCAGAAAAATATAGAAGTCTAATGATAGAATCCAATTTTCACAAGTCACTATTCTACCATACAAGCATAAAGCATGGAAATCAGCTACTTAAACTATTTAGATTCAGCTTGCAAGACATGGTGTTTTAATTCAAAATGATAATATAAAGAAAGAAACCTTGAAAAATGCCATACATGTATAGTCTCAACAATTTCTCCTCAATAGTTTGTGCTTTAAATATCAAATGAACTTTAAAACAAAGATCATATGCCAATTTGAAAATATTTTAAGCCTTAAAAGATATAATATGCTAGAGATGAGTAGCTTTTCAATTATGTTTCTAAAAATAACTCTATATCCTAAGAAAACTAAAGAAAATTTTCCTTAGCCAAGGAAGCTGAAAGTTGGAATCCAGCCCCTTATTGTGTCATTGCCTTCCTTATATAGCTCCAAAAATAGAAAACACCACCTCAACACAAAATTCAATACTTCCAAGTGTTGATTGTTAATAGCACATGATCCAATCATAGATCTTTGGTTAGGTCATAATGATATTTTCTCATCAATTTTCAGCTACTGCATTGATGCATTTTAGATATTTAGAGGCTCCTAAATGATGAAATACTAAAAACAATAGCTTGGTAAGAAGGTTTACTTGACCGATCACATCACCCAAAACCACCAACTCAAAGCTTAAATCCTCATAACCAAGAAAAGAAAAAGGCCAGCCAGCTCTGAAAAACTCCCCAAAAGATATCACTCTATGGAAATGCAATCTGCCTGCAGCGAAGAGGTGACCTATCAAAAATGAGAAAAATTTTGAGCTCATGAAGTATAGCTCCCTAGAAAATCCCTGATGAGCCAAACATGTTTTGAACTCTCTCCCAAAAGGAAGACAAAAGATGAAAGTTGTGTAGCCACCACGTGGCGCATTGTGCACCTTTCTGATAACTCTACTTGAGCGTGGGCACACCCAAAATTGAAAACATTATATAAGCTGAAAATAAAAATGATTAAGGTGAAAACACTTCACAGTAAACAATTTTTTGGGTAACCTATTAAGATGTTTGGTTGGTGAGGAGACAATAAATTGGGACATAGTTCTATCGCAAGAAAAAATTTCATACAATAATTCAATAAATTAGAGTACAGGGAAGACACCATTTGAGATTTTCATAAGAGCACATCCCAAAGGAGTTGCAAAAATAAGAGACATTAGTATGGAGAACAAGAGGAGTGTAGAAGTAGAAGAATTTGTAGAATTAATGGAGACATTATATAATCAATTCTAAAAGACTTGGAAGACATGAATAGTAAGTATAAGGAAAAAGAAAGATGAACACCAAGTTCATTGGATACTTTTGGAGGAAATTATGGAAGAAGATGAAGACAGGTTTGAAGTTCAGTTTAGCATCACCTACAAATAGATGGACAAATAGAGGTAGTGAATAGAAGTTTGGGTAACCTATTAAGATTTTTGGTTGGAGACCAGGAAGGAAATTGGGATATAGTTCTATTGCAAGAAAAATTTGTATATAATAATTTAGTAAACTGAAGTATAGGGAAGACACCATTTGAGATAGTGATAGGAATACATCCCAAAGGAGTTGCAAAATTAAGAGTTATCAGCATGGATGATAAGAGGAGTGCATAAGTAGACGAGTTTGTAGGATTCATGGAAACATTTCATAGTCAAGTCCCAAAAAAAATGGAGGACATGAACACTAAGTACAAGGAGAAGGTAGATGAGAAAAGTAGACATAAGGAGTTTGATGTTGGAAATACAATAATGGTATATCTCATGAAGGAAAGGTTTCTAGTAGGAACATATAACAAACTAAAGATGAGGAAGTTTGGACCATGTAAATTCCTTGGGAATTTTGATTTTGAAAATGCAAATGAAGTAGAGTAACCGAAAACATTAGGTATATCACCTATTTTCATTATTACAAACATATATGAGTACTATGAAGGATAGACAAGTCGCAATAGCCATGAAATGGATTTGAAAGAGTAGTTACCACATTACCCACTGGAGGAGATTGAGAAGATTTTGTTGAACACCTAGAATATTGAGAGGGGGTGAATCGGTCTTCTCTCAAACAACTCAAACATTAAACATTCAGTTACCATTTAGCATATTCAACTATAATAAAGAAAGTGTAATAACCCATTCTAAATTATTATTGAATTTATATTATTGTAAATGACATGATTATATTCAAATTAAAAAGACATATAGCCTAAGTAGCTATAGTCAATCATAACAACACATGTCTAATTAAAATGAGTCAAAGATTTATATATTCAATTAGAATATCAATTACAATATCCAAGTTTGACTTGGCTCTTAAGGCCACTATGTCAATACAATGTACAAATTTTACATCAAGGTTACATCATAGACTAAGATAGTGTTGTAAATATCCAAGGTTCCTCTTGACACTCGCATCCACTAGTGGATGAGAACATGGTTGAAGTGTTTTACCGCCCAACCACAAAGCTTACACTTCCCTGGAATTATTCCAAATTGAAGAATACCCACCCCTACACAAAAATTTGAGGAAGAGAAAAATCTACAAAGTGGAATCTGGTGTGTTCCCATACATCAAAATGCATTTCTATCTACAAGTTAGAAAAGAAAATGGAAGATCTATGCTAGGAATGGTCAAGAGTGTTATCACAAAGTCCATACATACATAATGAACTAATTTGCTTGGCCAAGTATAATAATAATGTTGCAACAACAAACAATAGGTTTTGGAAAAAGCAAAAACTATATTCTCTGAACTCCATTTTGGCACCTGTCCTGAAAGGTAACTTTCAACATGAAGTTATCTCAAAGAAACTAACTACCCTCTAGCATCATCTAACCTTAGGTGCTCTAGTCTATTAGGTATTTTTTTATTCTATTTATAATTCAAAAATATAAATCTAATGGAACTTATCAAACATTATCCATCCATTTAAAACACATGTCACATGATTACATTCATCATAATTCAGTATTCATCTAAGAATAAATAAAAATAGGAAACACAAGAAGGTATGTACATAGATGAAGGTTTTTGTGCATACATATATGTGTGCCAATTATGTTATTCAATTGTTCATACATTCTAAAATAAAAACCATTAAATCGAATTGCTATCATTTAAATAATGTTCCATTTTAACATTTCATTTGTCATAAATTCAAGAAATAAATGAACTAGAACAAGTTTTTTTAACAGTTTCTCACATACTATTGTGTTGTTTGTATCAAAACCAAGCTGTAATATTCAAACAATGTCGTTTACAAATAAACACTCATTGTTTATATCATAATGGTGTTGTTTACAACAAAATAGTTACAAAATGATGTTGTTTACAAATATACATTCACTATTTATAACAAAATGGTATTGTTTACAACAAAATAGTTATAGAATGATGTTGTTTACAAATATACATTCATTGTTTATAATAGAACGGTATTGTTTACAACAAAACAATTACAGAACCATTTTGCTTAGAAATATACATTCACTATTTATAACAAAAAAGTATTACTTACAATAAAATAGTTATAGAACGATGGTGTTTACAAATATACATTTACTATTTATAATAGAATGATGTTGTTCTCAACAAAATAGTATTGAGTGATGTCTTTTATAAATATGCATTCATTGTATATAACAAAATAGTATTTTTCACAACAAAATAGTTATAGAACGATGTTGTTTATAACATATCAATGATGTCTATAGCTAAACTCAAACTATCAATAACAAGGCAATGCCATTAAAAAGAGTTTACAATTTTTTGTGCCATTAAAATTTCATTATCAGAATCAGGCTAACCAATGCTTCAATCATAGAACAAAATTTCCATTTTTCAAGGATTTCATCATATAAATGATATTGAAAATCCATTATGCAAATAAAAAAAAATAATAATCAAAGAATGATATGCTTGTCTTTGTGATACCCAAAACAACCATCAAGGCATGAGACAAGTTTCAGTAGTTTTTTGGGTTCTATAATAGAAACCGTGTTTTTGAAAGGTTATCAAGAAACTATGAGAAATATGTTCTCTGGTCTCTCCAAGGAATGACTATTCCTTAAACGACTATTACATTTTTACCATAGCTATTCAAAGGATGAATATGAAGAATGCCCAATAATGTCATGTTGATATAAAACCATATACTTTGACATGTAAGATTGAACCCATAGTCATTAAAATGCAGCCCATCAATCCTATAGATCCAATTAGACAAAGGTTATATGGAACACTAACTTTTTTCCTCCATCATTCGAAATGAACGATGGTGACTCATATATGCTACAACAATAAAATTCATATGGCTTAAATTTTTAAGTCTATACTTATACTCAGCCTACCCGATATGAGCATCAAAAGAAAAACTAAAGAAAAGATGCAGAGATATTAAGTTGTTCCCTATAGAAATGATAGTCAGTTTTGTACATTGTTATCATATAAACTATACTTTTTTAATAAAAATAAATCCAATAGCCAAATATTGGTTGGGAATTCACATGCAAGATCTATGATGATAGCCAATAATATTAATGGCTTCCATGCCTCAACCTAGCTCAGTTAGCTAGCTGATATGGCATCTAAGGCATAGAGATTATTCATGCAAAGGTGGTTGATAGGCCATGCTACCTAAAAAGTGATCAATTCTACACATTCACCTAGGCTCGAAGTCGTATTCATTTACAAACAATAAATATGTTACCACTATTGCTATTGAAATTCAACAAAATGGAAAGAAGAATGCATGTATTGAAGAGAAAGATACTAAAAAATCTATTATATTCTCAAATGAAATCGAGTTACCTCAGGGTTGAGCTTTTTCACTAAACTTCTGTCTGATTTTTCCTGGCAGCCGATTTCTTTCCCCTTGCATTTTTCCTGAAACCTAGTTGATACCATTTGTTGTTTTTCTTTCAAAACATAAATATTTTGCATGATGTTGGCCCATTTCTTCCATAATGGCATTAATGATATTGTCGCCCACTATATCCATTTTAATTAATTGGCCATAACTTGTATTCAGGCCATGACTTATGGAATCTTCTCATGATTTCAATTAAATTTATTTTCAATTCGATAATGTAAAAATATTGATTTCAAATTCAACTTCTCAAATATATATATATATATATATATATATATATATATATTTGTAAATGTTGATATGTTTCATATACCACTATTTAAATAATAGTAAAAATCAATTTTTATTTTATATTTGAACCCCAATATTTAAATGAAATATTTTATTTTTTCCATGTTATACACATTCATTCATATGTTAAGATACATTTTCTTTTTCTATAAAATTTGAACTCACACAAGAACAAGATAGACAATTAAATAAGAATTCACATGTATTTTTCATTTCACAAGTATATCTTTCTTAGTCATTGTATCATTTCAATCAGATTAATATAGTTTCCTATATGAATTTAAATGCAATTATCATGCCATTTTGTGGCGTGTACACCTAGATTCCATCTAACTTACAATTCAATCTAGCTAAATAGTACTACTTCAACCATATTCAAATCCTCCAACCTATCACCCTGCAACTATACACACTTGCACTTGTAAAATTCATTATTAACGTTCAATTCATGTGATAATATATAAGATAATTCAAAAACATCGCATAGTTAATGACGATCAACTTCTTTTCAATCTTTTCAAAAATATCAAAATTTCCATTCAACATATTAGATTTCCTCAATAATTCAATTTACCATATTATAATTAAAAATGCAATAAAATTGGGTTATGGCATCCTTCCCCTCTTGGAAGAGATATCGTCCCACTATCTATTTAGTCAAAATTTAAGCATATATGTCTATTTCAACATCACATCATATTGTTTCAAACCAAAGTACATAATATTTCAATCCATATTTTTTAAAAATTTTTATCAAAGTCTCTTTTTTAAGAAAGAAAATGTGGAAAGGAGTGTTCTATTTCTTTCACATCCTCCCAAGTAGCACTTTCTTCAAAATACTAGTCCCATTGGACCTTATACTAAGCAATATCTTTGCTTTACAACTTAATGTTGTGTCTATCTAGGATTCTAATGGGATCTACTAGAACCAATCTTGGATCTTGTACCTGCAAGGATTTACAATCAAGCACATGAGCTACATGAGGATGATATGGCTTAAGAAAAGAAACATGAATAAAATTATGAAGTCAATCCATAGTAGGTGGTAGAGCTAGTCTATAAGGAACTGGGTTAATCACTTCCAAAACTTTGAGCGAACCCACATATCTCTGGGCCAACTTGGAAGACTTTCTAAAGGAAATGGAACTTTTATGCAGTCTGATTCTCAGGAAGACTTTATCCCCTATCACAAATTGTCTAAGAGTTCTATTCTTTTCGAAATAACTCTTATGTTGGTATGCTATCTCTTTCAGTCTTTTCTTAATAATTCTCATTTGTTCTTCTATTTCATTAAGGATTTCAGGTCCTACTATGATCCTGTCCTCCAATTTATCCCAACTAATGGGGGTACAACACTTTCACCCACAAAGAGCTTCAAGTGCTACAGTACCTAGGGATGTGTGATAAGAGTTGTAAGAAAACTTTACCAATGGTAAACATTCTTCCCATTTATACTATTGGTCCATACAATATATTTGAAAGAGGTATTTGACTACCTGATTCACCCTCTCTGTTTGTCCATCAGTTTGAGGATGATAAGCTGAGCTAAATTTTTTAACTTGGTTCCCAATACGACATTGAGGGTCATCCAAAATCTTTAAGTCATCCTCAAGTGTCTATCAAAAATGATAGTCTCTAGTACTCCATGCAAATGGAAGATCTCTTGGAGAAATTTCTTGGCCAAGATCAACGATCCATCCTTGAGTTTCCTTAGAATGAAATGTGCCACCCTTGTCAACTTATCAATCACAACAAAGATAATATCATGTTGATTCTTGCTCAATTACAACTCCTATATGAAGTCCATTTTGATCACCTACCATTTATACTCAAGTATGTCATGAGGATACAATAGCCTGACTGGATGTACATGCTTAGCCTTGACTCACTAGCACTCTAAGCATTTGGATACGAACTCCACTACATCCTTCTTGAGTTTAAGCCAAAAATACAAAGTTCTCAATTCTATGATCATCTTGGATACTCCAAGGTGTCCTGAATAAGGTGCATTATGAACCTACTATAAAACTGACTTCCTTAGCTCTCCATAGTCTAGAATATGCATTCTTCTTTGGTATCTCAAAATTCCATCCGATTCAATCTCATACACATCGAACCAATGATTTTTTGGATTCTCTGCCAGGGCATTCTTCAATCTCTCATAGTGCTCATCCCCTAGAAAATGGTGCAACACTTTTTGTCTCAAATTATACCTTGTCAAGATCATGGCTGCCAAATGTCTTTGTCTACTAAAAGCATCAGCCACTTTGCTTTCTTTTCCTTTTTATATACTCAATTCTAAAGTCATACTCACTAAGGAATTCCAACCACCTTCTCTATCATGTATTAAGGTTTGGTTGAATAAAAATTGTTGGTGTAATTAATTATTAATTACACTTTGCATAAGTTTACTTAGGTAATTATGTAATTCTTAAGTTTAGGCTTTCATCTTTATCTTATCGAGCTATCTTTTTGCTCAAGATAAGATTAGGTTTGCATATTTGCTTTTATAAAGCAAATAATATCTTGTAATTAATTAAATTCTCGAATAATTAATGTTGCACATCTTTTTGCAATGGCTTCTGCTTTTTTGATTTTCTCTTCTGTGGAAGGCTTTTCTGGATTGCAAATCTGATCATGGGTTTCTAACATGGTATCAGAGCCTTGATTTGCAGCCCCTTCTCAGATTTTTGAGAAAAACATTGCAGGGTTCGTTCGGGATTCCTTGAGGGTTTTCATACCTCAAGTTTTGTCTCTCTATTTGGGTGTTCTTGCATGGTTGCTTTCAGCGCACGTTGGAGGAAATCTGAGCTCATATTCGAGTTCAAGGCTGTCGAAAAAGTCAAGATCGACTTTTGTTTCACCTAAATCCGACATTTTATGCCAGAGTTATGAGGGTTTGAAGATTTGTTAGATCTGGGAGTTGCGACACTTCTGGGGCGTTTTCAAGCAGATCGGACCTCGCCATCAGATCCAGAGCATTCGAGAGACGAAAAACGACATATAATACGCCCTATTTCGGCATTGGGAGCTTTTGAGGCAAATTTTTTTGTTTCTAAGGCCGTACGGCCCTGTGCACGATTCTCGAAAAAAATCATTCAGGTTTTTTAAATATTTTCCTGCATGTCAAAAAAAAAATTATTAGTTTTTTGAAAATCAAAATAAATAAAAACAAAATATAAAAAAAAAATCAAAAGTTTTTAAAAGCCTCGGCGGCCAAGGTACGCCCGTACCCTGCCGCGGTAGGCTTGTACGCCACCGCCGACCATTCTTCAAACTGCCGCTTGCCATCAATTCCGGCCACTTACCATCAATTTCTGGCTGCTTACCATCAATTCCAGCAGGTTTTCTACCCGGCTGGCTCTCCATGCACCTCCGGCGGCGCCACCAGTGGTGCCTTCACGGCTCCACCTGCCCGCCGCCCGCCTGGCGGCTGGTTCTTTTTTGCAAATGTAGCGCCCCTGGTCATATGGCGGACCAGGGGCTAGTCCGAAAGGTGCTTAAAATTTGCTCCAATTTAGCCTGTGCAATCCCTGAATTGCCCTCATACAAGCCTTTTTTCATTTTGCCATAACTTTTGATCCCGGAGGTGGATTTTTTGAAACGAAATATCGCCGGAAAGCTGGCAAGCCTAATTTTCTGATGGTGCAGTCTATTTCCAGATATTTTTCTGTTTGATGGGATATTTTTCTAGTTGAAGTCAGATGTTCAGATTTCGCTTCGGAGGACATATCTTTTGACTCAGTGATCCGTTTTTCGTCATTCTTGCAGCATCGGAAAGCTGATTCTGTCCTCTACACAGATCTGACATCAATTTCTATTTTATTCTTATGCATGTTTGTATGCTCTCCTTTTACAATCAATGGGGTATTGTAATAAACGAACTGATATAAAGTTCCATTAAGGGGGGTTATTGCATCCATATTTCATTTTGGTGACAACTCGCATGAGTTTGTCTGGTTTCCTGTTGTCTCTTTTTAGCCACATTCTTGTCTTGCTTGACACATATCAGATTCATCGGTTCACACTTCAGATTGAGAGCCTATGGTTAATGATCCACATTGGATCCATCTTAGTTTGAGGGCCATGTTTTTTATGGTTATTGTTCTAGAGTCTATTTTTGGTACTCCTTCCCATGGAAGAGTTTCAGTCACAGTTTGACATCGGCATCGAGATACACAACTTCCAGATTTTGTCATCATTATGGGTTCATCTTTTTCATCTATTGTTGCTCACAGATTCCAGAGTTGTTCCCGTTTGGAGTTTTCGAGTGTTCCGTGGCATCGGGTCTTCTGTTGCTTTATCATGATTCCTTGAGTCAATCAGTGACTCTCATCCGGTTTCAATAGTATACAGAAGAATATTTCCTTACTTTCCTATATCAAGTTCCAATGTTACTCCACAGAGTTCTTCCAGTGATTCTTCGCAGCAGTTCATCTCACTAAGGGGGGTTTCTCTCTCTTTGCATTTGTACATGAGTACCTGATCAAGCCTTGTTGTCGGGACTCATATTTGCATAATAATTTACTTCTCCCTAAGTTGCACTTATGGGGGGGTGTTGGTGTAATTAATTATTAATTACACTTTGCATAAGTTTACTTAGGTAATTATGTAATTCTTAAGTTTAGGCTTTCATCTTTATCTTATTGAGCTATCTTGTTGCTCAAGATAAGATTAGGTTTGCATATTTTCTTTTATAAAGCAAATCATATCTTGTAATTAATTGAATTCTTGAATAATTAATGTTGCACATCTTTTTGCAATGGCTTCTGCTTTTTTTATTTTCTCTTCTATGGAAGGCTTTTCTGGATTGCAAATCTGATCATGGGTTTACACTTTGCATAAGTTTACTTAGGTAATTATGTAATTCTTAAGTTTAGGCTTTCATCTTTATCTTATCGAGCTATCTTGTTGCTCAAGATAAGATTAGGTTTGCATATTTTCTTTTATAAAGCAAATCATATCTTGTAATTAATTGAATTCTCGAATAATTAATGTTGCACATCTTTTTGCAATGGCTTCTGCTTTTTTGATTTTCTCTTCTGTGGAAGGCTTTTCTGGATTGCAAATCTGATCATGGGTTTCTAACAAAAATGTATCTCAATCCCAAGTGGCCTATCTTGAGTTCAAATGGATTTCCAAAGATATAATTCCTCCACATCTATAAGGCATGAACTATTGTGGACAATTCTAAATTGTGTGTTGCATAGTTCACATTGTGTTGTTTAAGATTCCTTGATTCATACGCTACCACTTGTCCATATTGTGTTAATACTTCTCTGAATCCCTCTCCTATGGCATCTATGATTACTTTGAATATTCCATTAGAATTATGGATGGTCAACACTGTTGTTGCCGTGAGCCTATCTTTCAAGAGTTAGAAATTCTATTCACACTTATTGGTTCATTCAAACCATGTTCCCTTTCTTTGGAGTGATGTAATAGGAGATGCAATCTAGGAAAATTCTTGTACAAAATTCCTATAGTATCCTATGAGGTTCATGAAGCTATGAACTTCTGACACATTCTAAGGCATCGACCATCCCACAATTGCCTTGATCTTTTAAATGTCTACAAAGACTCCTTCAGCTGAAATAATATGGCCTAGATAGTGCACCCTATCTTGGTAGAATGAACACTTGGATAGCTTCTCAAAGATTTTCTTTTCTCCCAATTGTTGCAAGACTATCCTCAAGTTTCTATCATGCTCTTCAATGAACTTTGAGTAGACTAGGATGTCATTAATGAAAATCAAAACAAAGTCATCCAAACAGTCTCTAAGCACACTGTTTATGAGGTTCATGAAAATTTTTGGTGCATTATTCAAACCAAAAGGTACCACGGTGAACTCATAATGTCCATATCAAGTTCAAAAAGCAGTCTTTAGAATATCTTCTTCCTTTATTCTCAACTATTGGTACCCCAACCTGAGATTGATTTTGGAGAATATTGTCACTTCCTTCATCTAGTCAAACAACTTATTGATCCTCAGGATTGGATATTGGTTCTTGATGGTTGCCTTATTCAACATCTGATAGTGTATACACAGACACAAGGTTCCATCCTTCTTTTTCACAAAGATAACTAGTGCTCCCCACAGAGACACACTAGGTCTAATGATCCCTTTGTTCAATAGTTCCATTAACTGGGCCTTCAACTCATATATTTTGGTGGTGGTCATTTGATAAGGTGCTTTGGATTGAGGCTCAACTTTTGGTACAAGGTCCATAGAGAAATCAAATTCTCATTTCGGAGGTAACTTTGTGAGTTCATCAGGGAATACATCTTGGAACTCCTTGAGAATAGGATAGTCATCTAAATACAGTTCTTTGCTATCAGGATTACTAATATGCACAACATAAATTGCACATCCCTTCAATGAGCCTTCTTGAGCTGCATAGAAAAAATATTTCTAAGCTCTAAGGGTCTTTGCATTCCACAAATCTCTACTAGGTTCCCATAATCATCTAGAAAATTGACTATCTTATCCTCATAGTTTACTATAGCCTTATTCTCGGTTAACCAATTTGTTCCAAAAATTACATCATATGAGCCTAAAGGTGCCACATACAGGTTGACCTAGGTTAGGAATGGAATGAAGGTTGGAAGCTCTAACTCACTACAAAAGAGATAGGTATCTACCCTCTGCTCTACTCGATTACCATACTAGACTATCCATGAGTTTTCCATGTATCCAAGTCTAATAGGTATCTTAGATATTATTATATGATCCATGAAACATTCAGTAGTGCAAGTATCAATTAAATAGAAAATTTTTTCCATAGAGCTTACCCATCAGCTGAATTGGCGAAGCCTAATACTCTACCTATTTGTTGTCCACTGCAATGTGGATCTGGTGATGTTGAGTCTATTGATAGTTTCCTTCCTTTTGTAACTTTGACTTCTATGGAAAATTTGAGGCATAATGATCACCTTCACAAGTATAACATCCATCACAAGGCCCGTTGTGACCTCCTGGCCTATCCTCCCCAAAGCCTTTATGCTTTTCATCATCTTTACCCTTGTTTTTTATTTTTCTTCTTGTTCTTTCCACCATTTCTATCTTCAGGTATTTATCTTATGACTCACTTCCCCTCTTGATATGATGGATGATGGTTCTTGTCTCCTTTATAAAATTTCTTGTTACCAAATCTTGACTTAGGATTTATATTACTGTGGTAGTTGGATAACTATTGTAGTTTCTACTCCTATTTGGTAGCTTTTAGGAAGACTTCATTCATGGTAAGAGGATCATGCATATGCACTTCAATTCCAATGTGGAGTCTCATTCCCAATAAAAATTTCTAGACATAGAAATGTTTGTTTCCCTAATACTGAGGCACATACTTCAATAGGTTGGTGAGCTTTTCCCAATACTGGATCATAGTAATGCTCCCCTAAGTTAAATTTTGGAAGTTTGTCCCCTTCTTGTCAAAAAAATGTTGTGGTAACCATCTCTTTCTAAAATATTGGAGGAATATTTCCCATGTAATCTCTACAGGTTGAAGATTCCTTTCTAACTTATCATTATCCCACCAAGTCATCTCTTCTCCTAGAAGCTAATACATAGTCGATGCCACTTTATTCTAGTCGGATAAGTTACAAAGTCCAAAGTATTTTTCCATCTCAATAATCCATTCCTCCTCTCCTACTCTAATATCCTTACCATCAAACTTAGGTGGTGCTATTCTCTTGAGATCTTTCCCAAGTTCTTCCTCAATTTGACCTCGAGGGCCTTCTCTTGGACCACCTTCTCCTTGATTGACTTCTGCATTACTGTAGTCTTGGTCCTCATTTTCCACTTGAACCTCTTGTTCTATGTGGTCCATGCGAGCCTCCTATCTATTCAAGAGCTCCATAATTTGTTCCAACCTCTTGTTTGGCCTGTTGTCTGACCCATTACCACCCATTTCTTTCCTAGTGGTCACCATGTTGGTTCACACTTGACCAACATCACATTTCATTTCTATCACATCTTAACACTGTGTTCTATGAATAAAAATTCTTATTCTACATCACATTACATACACTTGCATATATCACTCATTCATCAAGGACATACGCATTCATGCATTGAAAACATATTTTGGATTTCTTTGTTTGAACATAGAAAAAATATCATCTTTTTTTATTTATATTAAATGTGGGTTAATAGAACCTTATTTACAAAGGCTTCTTGTTACATTATTCAATTTTCCCATCATCAGAAAGAGGAAATTCGTCTAGATCCTCATCTGAATTTACATCAAATTTTATAGAAGAGGATGGTTGAGCACGTAGGCTCTCCTTTTCCTCCTTAGTTAACAAGGGTGTGTTGAGTCCACACCCTAGAGGCCAATCCCTAATTGTGGAAATCTTTTTTATCTTAGGTGTTTGCTTCTCCTCAATCTTCTTGCCTCTATCTAGATTAATTCATGTAAGAGCTTGAGCTAGAGTCTTGTCATTGGGAATCTCGGGTTGAAACTTTGTCTTAGCATTTTCTTCCATTATGACTTTCTTATGTGAGGTCCTAATGGCTTTCCCTTTCTTTCGTCCTTCCTTTGACCTTCCCATACTTGTATTCAATCCAAGTTAAGTCAATTATTAGGACAACTAAATTTGGTCAAGGCTCAACTATCCCCTAGTCAAGACTATGGTAGATTCAAAAGGCCTAGAGTTGAAACCTAAGATCTGATACAAAATGTAATAACCCATCCTAAATTATTAGTGAACTTATATTATTGTAAATAAAATATGTATATATTCAAATTAAAAAAAAAACATAACTAAGTAGCTATAGTCAATCATAGCAACACATGTCTAATTGAAATTCAAGTCAAAGATTTATATATTCAATTGGAATGTCAATTACAATATCCAAGTTTGACTCACCTCTTAAGGCCACTAAGTCAATACAATGTACAAACTTTACATCAAGGTTACATCATAGACTAAGATAGTCTTGTAAACATCCAAGGTTTCTCTTGATGCTCACCTTGATTGGTGGATGAGAACATGGTTGAAGTGCTTTACCACCCAACCACAAAGCTTACGCTTCCCCAAAATTCTTCCAACTTGAAGAATACCTAACCCTGCAAGGAAATTTTAGCAAGAGAACAATCTACAAGGTGGAATATGGTGAGTGCCCATACATCAACATGCATTTATATCTACAATTTAGAAAATAAAATGCAAGATATATGCTAGGAATAGCAAAGAGTGTTATCACAGAGTCCATACATACATAATGAACTAATTTTCTTGGACAAGCATAATAAAAATTTTGCAACAACAAAAATTAGGTTTTGGTAAAAGCAAAAACCTATACTCTTTGAACTCTATTTCAGCACCCATCCCAAAAGGTAACTTTCAACATCAAGTTATCTCATAGCAACTAACTACCCTCTAACAGCATCATCCCCTTAGATGCTCTAGTCTATTAGGTGTTGTTGTTCTATTCTATTTACAATTTAGTAAATAAATCTAATGGAATTGATCAAACATTATCCATCCATTCAAAACACATATTGCATGATTACATTCATTGTAATTCAGTATTCATCTAAGAATAAAGAAAAATAGGAAAGAAAAGAAGGTATATCACAAGTATTTGTATGTACATAGATGAAGGTCTCCATGCATACACATATATGTTCCAACTTATGTTATTGATTTATGCATACATTCTGAAATAAAAACCATTAAATAAGATTGCTATCATTTAAATAATGTTCCATTTTAACATTTTGTTTGTTAGAAATTCAAGAAATAAATGAACTAGAACAAGTTTGTTTAACAGTTTCTCACATACTGTTGTTCCATTTGTATCAAAACCAAGCTGTGATATTCAAACAAGGTCATTTCCAAATAAACACTCATTTGTTATATCAAGCGGTGTTTTTACAACAAAAAAATTATAGAACAATGTTGTTTACAAATATGCATTCACTGTTTATAACAAAATTGTACTATTTACAACAAAATAGTTACAGAATGATGTTGTTTACAAATATACATTCATTGTTTATAATAGAATGATACTGTTTACAATAAAATAGTTACAAAATGATGTTAACAAATATACATTCATTGTTTATAACAAAACGGTACTATTTACAAAAAAATAGTTACAGAACGATGTTGTTTACAAATATACATTCACTGTATGTAATAGAATAGTGTTGTTCTCAACAAAACAGTTACATCTAGTGATGTTGTTTACATATATATATTTGTTGTTTATAATAGAATGATGTTGTTCACAACAAAAAAATTACAGAATGATGTTATTTATAACATATTGATGATGTCTACAACTAAACTCAAACTATCAATAACAAAGCAATTCCATTAAAAAGAGTTTACAAGTTTTTGTGCCATTAAAATTTTGTTATCAAAATCAGGCTAACCAATGCTTCAGTCATATAACAGTATGTCCATTATTCAGGGATTTCATCATATAAATTATACTAAAAATCCATTATGCAAAAATAAAAAAGAAAAGAATCAAAGATCGACATGCTTGTTGTTGTGAGACCCAAAACAACCATTAATACATGAGACAATTTTTAGTAGTTTTTTGGGTTCTATAATAGAAAACATGTTTTTTCAAGGTTATCTTGAGAAACTATGAGCGGTACATTCTCTGGTCACTCCAAGGAACGACTATTCCTTAAATAACTGTTATAGTTTTACCCTAACTATTCAAAGGTTGAATTCGAAGAATTCCCAATAATGGCATGTTGATATAAAACCATATACTTCAACATGCAATATTGAACCTATAGTCATTAAAATGTAGCCTATCACTCTTATAGATTGAATTATACAAAGGTTATATGGAACACTAACTTTGTTCCTCCATCATTCGAAATGAATGATGGCGACTCATATATGCTACAACAATAAAATTCATACAGCTTAAAGTTTTAAGTCTATTCTTATACTTGGCCTAGCTGATATGAGCATCCAAAAAAAACTAAAGAAAAGATATAGAGTTATTAATTCTTTCCCTATAGGAATGATAGTCAGTTTTCTACATTGTTATCATAAAACTTATACTCTACTAATTGGTTGAAATATGATAGCCAAAGATTAGTTGAGAATTCACATGCAAAATCTATGATGATAGCTTATAATTTTAATGACTTTCAGGCCTCAACCTAGCTTAGCTAGCTAGTTCATATGATGTCTAAGGCATAGGGATTATTCATGCAAAGGTGACTGATAGGCCCTGCTACCTAAAAAGTGGTTGATTCTACACATTCACCCAGGCTCGAAGCTATATTCATTTATAGAAAATAAATATTTTACCACTATTGCTATTGAAATTCAACAAAATGGAAAGAAGACTACATGTATTGAAGAGAAAGACACTATAAAATCTATCATATTATCAAATGAAATTGATTTACCTCGGGATCAAGCTTTTTCCCTAAACTTGTCTCTGATTTTTCCTCACAATTGAGTTCTTTCCCCTTGCCTTTTTTCTAAAAACCAATCAATACCATTCATTGTTTTCGCCAGAGATATGTCTTTCAAAATAGAAATATTTTACATGAAGTTGGGTCGTTTCCTCCATAATGGAATTAATGCTATTTTTTCCCACTATATCTATTTAAATGAAATCATTTTTATTTTTTTCATTTTACACACATTCATTCATATATTAAGCTACATTTTCGTTTTCTATCAAATTTGAACTCACACAAGATCAAGATAGACAATTAAATAACAATTCACATGTATTTTTCATTTCAAAAGTCTATCTTTTTCAGTCACCGTATCATTTTAGTCAACTCTTAATATAATTTCCTATATGAATTTAAATGCAGTTATCATGCCATTTTGTGGTGTGTGCACCCATATTCCATCTAGCTTACCATTCAATCTAGCTAAATGATCCCACTTCAACCGTGTTCTCATCCTTCAACCTGTCACCCTACAACTGCAAACACTTGCACTTGCAAAATTCATCAGTAACATTCAATTGATGATAATATATAAGATAATTCAAAAAGATCACATAGTCAATGATGATCAACTTCTTTTCAATATTTTCAAAAATATCAAAATGCATGGATTCAACATATTGAATTTCCTCACTAATTCAATTTACTATATTATAATTGAAAATGCAATAAAATTGGGTTATGACAAAAAGAAAGCATGAAACATTCACAACATTAAATAACATATGAACACCATGATTTTTATGTGGAAAACCCAAAATGGGAGAAATCATGGTGAGGATTAGCTCACAATATATTATAACTAGTTATAGTATATTTATTGAAGTGTTCACTATAGGTGGACTCATTGTCCAAGTGGACTCACTATCTACAAAGAAAAAGATAGATGAGATATTTTGGCTCACTGTCTATTTTGAATTGTTACATTTTTATCTTTCATATGCATGAAATGAAGTTCCAATAAAGCTCAATAAACTAACTTTACACAATTCATTTGATTCAAATTCAACACTTCGTTTTCCTTTGTATTTACATCACTTTTATCTTCTACTCAACATTCATAACTTAAATTTGCACTACTCTGATAATATTCACATGTAGGATCTTCACATCACATCACATGTTCACACAACACATTAAAACATCGAAAGTATCCATCATATATATCTGCATCCACTCTAACATCAATTAGGTCAACCTAAGTAGATGTAACACCTAATATATAGCTTGTCAACTCCAAAAATTTCATACATATCTCTTACCAAGATTCAAAACTAAAAATAAAATCAAATAGGTTGGCATGGACCTATATTAGATCCTACATAAGACTACAACACTTGCTTAGCCTTCACATACCTTCAAACTTGTTAGGTTGGCATGACATAGGACCTAATAACAAATTCCTTATATTGTGTATCCACATGCGGACACAAGGACCTCAAAACTCAATAAAAATTGGAATCCATACTCTACTTCCATATGGAAACTTATCCTCAAAAGTGTAAAGCCAAAAATTCATCCACAAAGAAGTGTGGAATGTCCCACACAACTACGCTATACAAAGAATAGTTGTAATTTGCTAGGCTAACTTTCTGTTACTCATAACTTTCAATCCACTTGTCAAAACATGATGAAATCTTAGAATTAGATACAAATAACATCCAATAAAATAATGTTAGAAGCATAGATGGAAACCTTCATTTGAAAACTAATGCAGACCAAAACATAGATGCTCTATTACCCTAAATTAGCCGAATTGACACTTAGTCAATTTCCCACACAACTTACTTTTCTGAATCAAATCATCTTGCAAAGATGTCTTCCTCAAAAACTCAAAAACCTTCTAGAATAGATCAAAATGGTTTGCAACCAAAATATTCATGCATAAATTACAATGTTTACATTAATGACAACACTACAACACATTGTTATTTACCTTTTCTTATTCCTCATGCTCATGTTGCCAACTTCCAACAATCTCCCCAAACTTCCAACAATCTCCCCCTTTGTCATTGATGGAAAGATGCCACAAATTCTCCAAAACATTCTCCCTATTTGACATCAAGGGAAAAGAGTGCCTATAAAATTGTTATAACTTGTACCGAAACTCCCCCTAAGAAATGTAAGAATATATACAAATTGAAAAGGATGGATTGACTCCCCTTGATTCATTTAACAAAGAAAAAAACAAAAAATTGTGCTAGAAATAACACTATATAGTCTACATATTTACAAAGAATCTAAACATAAATACTAAAATGTATATAAACCATGGGAAAATATGACAATCAGAGGTAGTTGACACTATAACTTTTGCAAATGGTCTTGCAAAGCTTTCCTTCCTTCTTCCTATTCTCTCATTGCTTCCATTAGCAATCTACACTTTGTTTCAAACTCTAGCAATAATTATTCTCCTTCTTCCAAAGTTTCAGATACCAAATTCATCTACTTGGATTTTTTTGCACTCAAAAGAGCTTTTGAAACAAATATAAATTTGGGATTGATGAAGTCCCTTATTTCTCCAAACTGCAGGATGATGTGTTCTTTCTGGGCTTACAACTGAAATATTTTCTTATGCATGGCTTCTATTGCATTCCTTGTTTCTCCAGTTAGGTCAACTATCAAATCATAGGCAATTGAGGAAATATTAATTTGAGACTCAATAGAGTCCATCTCCTTCCTTATTCTTTGTGTGGCTCCAAGCCACTTCATGCCATATTAATATAGATCATTTCCCTCATCAACACACCCTTATGCATCCTTCAACAATTCTAAAAACTTTTTATATGCAATGGCATAATTTTTTAATAATTTTTAGCATTTTCTTATCATTGATTCTCTTTTCCACTTCTTTCTCTACTTCTTTCAGTCTAGATGTATAAACCTTAAAATAATCAATTAACAGTTTTATATTTTCCATACTAGATAGTGATGTGTCAACATTTGCACTGGGTATGGTCTCTTGAAGTTCCTTCACTACTTCTTCCATCAATTCACCACTTTTTTGATGTGTCAATAATTTAATTTTGCATAGATGTGTGAAATACAACTCCTAGTTGTAGCTTATTAAGGGGAGAGATCTTATCCAAATCAACCCTATATTGTTGCATCAGTAATTGCAGCAATTGTGATGACACATGTTGGAACTTAGGCTGCATATTCAATAGATTTTTTTAGGGAATCTCTAGAGAATCTGGAGGATTCACCTGAAACCTTTGTTGTTTCCATAGCCTTTCCTTTTGATTCCTTAGCATTTTTGAATTCTATTGGTTTTTTTGTTTATGTTTGTGCATCTCTAAATGCATCCTTGTTCTTATCTTCCCCTTCCTTTTCATATTCTTCTTTCTTTGCATCAACATTCTCTTCATTATCATATTTATTTGTATTCTCTTCCTCTACAGGGTTTTTTGTATTAACTAGAGGAGTAACGTCTTCCTATACCAGAGGAGGAGTGATGTTTTCCTTTGCAATATCTTCTTTGATCACTACATCCTCAACATTCATTTTTTTCATGTTCTCCACTTTTGAAGGTGTACTGTCTTGTACAGCTTCTTCATTTGCATCATGCTCATGTTGAGCACCATATTTTAGAAAATCTTCTTCAATGTTTGGTTCCAGAGCAAGGGTGTCCACATTCACTTCTTCCCTATCTTCTAGTATCATCGCCAACTTCTATGCAACCTCCTTAGCTTTTTCATTGATTTCCTTCCTAATTCTTTCAAGATCAAATTGGTATCTTCCCATAAGGTAGTCACCCTTTTCTTTGTCCTTAGATCCTTGTTGTATACCATAGCCAATGTGGCTCTGTCATCCTTAGAGAGAGGAACACTTATTCTTTCCAATGCTTCTTCCTTAAGCTTTATGTCTTTTATACAACTTATTTCCTTCTTTCTAGCAAAATATTTCACAAGTCTACAAGAATATGTTTCTTGATATTCCTCATATCAACCTCAAGAACAACAATGTACTTGACTATAAATTTAATGATGGTGGCTGTATCCACCTCATTTGCATCTTTGTAAAGAGCTATGATTTCTCCTAGCATCGCATTCTATAATATACTATTGAACAGTGCCTCTAATTTCATAGGTGAGTAGCGCCTTACCAATTATGTCTGCTATTTTTTTTATTTTACCCAAAGTCTTCTTTTGACTTGTATCTATTTTATTCTTATGTTTCTTTGATGACACCTTCTTGGTAGCTTCTTTCCTCATGTGCATAATATACTTCTTCTTTTCTTCCTCAATCTCCTCTTCACTCTCGGTGTTAATAATATCAAACCTTATCCTTTTTACACTGGCTTCACCTTGTGAAGTATCACTGCTCCTTCCAATTCTATTTCTTCTTCTGCAACATTTACACTTGTAACCTTTTCTCTCACAATTTTTTTTGGTACTCTTCTCATTGTAGGGGCAGCAGGTGGTGCAATAGTAGTAGTTTTCTTCTTCTCATATCTTGTTGTTTTCACAACCAAAGGGGATTTATCCCTTACCCAAGGACTAGAAAATTTCTTTCTCTTTTCCTTAATAGATGGTACAGTTCTGTGGAATTTTGGATAGTGCTAGGAGTGGTAGATGTTCTACCAAATCTTCTTCTTGTCTCTTTTGAACCACTTGACTCTTAGATTTTTGTTCTCTTAAATGTTTAATTTTTTCCTTTCATACACACATTTTCTCTACAATCTCTTTCACCATCTTCCTAACCTTTTTCTTAATTATTGGTTTATTTTTCTCTATGTTTACCTCCATGGATTTATGCTCATATGTGTCATATATTTCCTTTGATATGTCCTTGGGACTCTTCAACAAAATTTCAGTAACAAGATATTCCTTTGTAACCTCATATCCTAATTCAATAACCCATATAGCTCTTAGTTCCACTACCTCTATGATACATTCATTTATAGATGCCAAAAATGTGATGTCATTCTTGTATTTTTCAACTATTTTTCTTGGGATTCTTTCTCTTTCATGCATTCTCCTTTGAAATACTATAAATAAAGCAACAAGTTCCTCATCTTGTGCTTTAACATCTCCAAGACTTTTCATAAAATCTGCAATCTGGTGGGCAACTAGTCTTCCTTTCAACTAGATTATACTTTCAGTTGTAGGAATCTCCTTCAAGAAATAAAATAGAAAACACATAACCAAAGTGCCATATTTAAATGCATACTTCTTCTCCTTATTTTCTTCAAGTTATGCATCAATTGTTACCTAAGAAACTCACAAAGATCATAATCTACACCCTTTTCAACCATTTCATGTCACATTAATCGTGGTGGAAGATATTGAGTTTTCCCTATTGGTAAAATAGATCTCATATCCAATAACCATTGTAGCATACCTAATAGTACAGGATTTCTAATAGTATTGACAGCTAGGGTTCTCTTGTCATACGTAGCACTAGTAAGTTCCATAACTATTTCATTTTGGAAAAATTTCAAAACAGGAATGGATCTAGTGGAGCATAGACCATTAACTTCTCTTATCACTTGCTTAGTTATCATACCAGGAAACCCTATAAGGGAAAAACCATGATGAGAAAGTTTCTTAGAGTTACAACACTCACAGAATGAGGTTGCAACATTTCTACAAAAACCCTTGATAAAAATTTTTGATCAATGATTATTGTAAAGACCTTCAACACCTCTTCTACCTCAAGCTCATTGCTTTTGGCACACTTACTCATATAAAAATCTTTTATTTCTTTATCTCATTACTTTTGGCACATAATCTTATATTCCTCTACTTAAGAAACCTTGTTATCTTTGACTCACTACCTTTAGCACACTTCAACACTCACACTTATACTACTACTTTAGCTCACTACCTTCAATAGACCTTATGCACTTCTTTGCATACTCACATAATCACACATCCTTTTTCCTTCAATGTAATACTTTTTAGCATATCACATTAAACACACACCTCGAAAACACTTTGCAATAATCTTTAACTTCCATTTATATCATCTGCAAGCATCAAAAAATTACCTTAGAACACATTCCCATGCTAGTGCACATCTCAAAAATTTAACACAAACACTTCAACATTCTAAGTCAGCCCAACAAATACTTATCCTTCCACACATTAGCTCTAGACCAAAGGTAGTACCAGAGAGACCAAACTACAAAAATTGAATCACTTTACAAGAATTATATGATATTCAAATATAGTCACATTAACTTCCTTTACAACATCATGCTACTTTATGCTAGCACAAGAAAATAGTCATGTATAGCCTAGTAACTCTAACAAACCAAAAAACACGTGCTTGAGATAGCACATTGAAAAACCCAACTTGTGGTACACCAAAACATTTAAAACTTGAAATGAGAAAACATGTGGACCATTTGAACTTATCTTCCAAATGGTAAGACTACAACATCAACTGTGGAGCATTTTTATGAACCTTCCTAACTACAACAACATATTCCTCATTCTTCTAGCTTTGGAAACATCTATACTTACTTCTATGTTTTGAAAATAGGAACATACATACTTCACACTTTCCTTTGACTAACTTCCAAACCACAAGGCTATATCTTCAAATGCAGAGGAACAAAAATCACTCTCTAAAGATTTTCAGTGCAACTTCTTAAGCCACTAACTACACAAAAATATTTCATGCTTTACATCAAGAGATAGAGAATACAATCATTCTCAACATTATGGATCACAATTATAGAATTCTTCATGGACATGATGAAACCAAATCTTCACAACACTTTTGATCATCACACAGATTGCATCACATGCAACCTTCCACAATACCACTATATTGACATCAAAGATAACACCAAGACAACATTTGCAACAATCTCCATTGTGTTGACATCAATAAAAACACCTACGACATGTATGCAACAACCAATTCTTAAAATATGAAGTTATATTAGAGATAAAATTTTGTATACAATTTTAATATAATATTTTTAAGACCTAAGAGAAGATCCCACAATTAGGTCCACAAAGTGCAATTCTATCCTAGGAGAGGGTAAGTGCAAAAATATGGGGGACCAAAAAGCAGCATGTTTGGTTCAAATAAAAAACATAATGTGAGCATGTTACAATGTGCTTAGAATATGTAAAATATAAAAACAAAACAAAAAAGAGGCCAAGCTCAATTGAACTCAGTGTTTCACCTACGAAATAGTAGAAAATGTCCATCCAAGAACACACTCACATTGTGAAGTTTCCAAATCATCACCAAATTGCCACCAACATGCCACCACGATGTCCCCAAGGTTGAGGAGGTAAGTTTTATTTTGTTTTAGTGTAAAAATTTGATTAAGTAGCAAGATAGAAATGGTATTGAGTGAATTTTGTTTAATTTTCATGAATTGAAAATCCCCTACTAGTTCATGAAAACCCTCATTCACAAATTCATGAAAATGTTGGTGAAGAAAAACTACATCAAACCCAATCCAACAATGCCTCAACATCCTCCCAAGATCTGCAAGAAAACATATTAGGTAGAATAGAAAACAACAAAAAAGAAATTGAAATAACAATTTAAAAGTTGAGAGATTTGAATGGAACAATCTCCCATCAATCTATTCTTGCCACTTCACTAGAAGCTATCATCTCACATATATTCCCTAACTAGAAAAATTAACATCTAGTCAAAAAGGAGGGAAGAAGCAAGATAGTTTTATGTTGCAAATTATCCTATGAAAAAATAAAATAAAAATATTGAAATATTAGTTGTGTGCATTGTTCATTGACCCACAAACTAATGCACACCTACATGACACTTGCAGGAGGTTCCCTATCAATTGGTGCCAACACCAAGGGATAAATAATAATTTTTTTGATAGATGGTGGATGGTTTTTGACCATCCTTCATGCAACAATAATGAGGCTCTATTAATCATTTTTGGGGAAAATCTATTGGAAGTTTTTCCTTAATGAGATCCAAAACTAATTTGACATGCAGGAGTTCTAGGGTAGAGGTAGAGGCTCTACATAGGAACGAGTGGGGGCACAACATCCCCAAAACTAGGCACAAAGACCCATTGCTAGACCAAACATTGCGAGCATTGAGGTTGAGACCTTACAGTCCATCAACTCACTCACTCAGACCCTTATATAGCAGAATAGGCCTCTAGAATAGGGTGATGAGGGTGAGTCTTCTAGGTCTTGAAATTCACCTCACATATGTAAAAATTGTGAGTCTCTTTTTGATAATGGGTCTGAGGATTATTATGGTGCATGTTTCCAATAGTAGGGCACATCCATATTAGATTAAATAATGTTCAAAGATGAGATGCTAGATGAGACACTTTGTATTGATAGACAAGTAAATTTAAACATAGTTAAAATAAATTTAGTATATTTCATTTTGAAATGTAATATTAACATTAAATTATTAAATTTATTATAATGAGATTTTAGGGTCAGAGTGTTCACCTTGTGTCTAGTAGCCTTTTAACTCCTAATTACATGATGATGTCATCTATACGTATGTAATTAGTAAATAAATAGTAAATATAGTACATGTAAATATTTTTACCTTATATAAATCGTAATCACATGTAGGATCTTCACATCACATCACATGTTCACACAACACATTAAAACATCAAAAGGATCCATCATATATATCTGCATCCACTCTAACATCAATTAGGTCAACCTAAGTAGATGTAACACCTAATATATAGCTTGTCAACTCCAAAAATTTCATACATATCTCTTACCAAGATTCAAAACTAAAAATAAAATCAAATAGGTTGGCATGGACCTATATTAGATCCTACATAAGACTACAACACTTGCTTAGCCTTCACATACCTTCAAACTTGTTAGGTTGGCATGACATAGGACCTAATAACAAATTCCTTATATTGTGTATCCGATGATTGGACGACTAAAACCTCAATACTCATAATATTGGAAATGGAACTTTCCGTGGTAAAGTCATCCACAAAGAAGTTGTGACGTTCCACACAAGCTATTGGGAATGAATAGTTGTATTTTCTAGGTAACTCTGTTACTCATAACTTTCAATCCACTTGTCAAAACATGATGAAATCTTAGAATTAGATACAAATAACATCCAATAAAATAATGTTAGAAGCATAGATGGAAACCTTCATTTGAAAACTAATGCAGACCAAAACATAGATGCTCTATTACCCTAAATTAGCCGAATTGACACTTAGTCAATTTCCCACACAACTTACTTTTCTGAATCAAATCATCTTGCAAAGATGTCCCTCAAAAACTCAAAAACCTTCTAGAATAGATCAAAATGGTTTGCAACCAAAATATTCATGCATAAATTACAATGTTTACATTAATGACAACACTGCAACACATTGTTATTAGTATTAAAAGATTGGTTGCTCTTTTAATACTAATAACAATGTGTTGCAGTGTTGTCATTAATGTAAACATTGTAATTTATGCATGAATATTTTGGTTGCAAACCATTTTGATCTATTCTAGAAGGTTTTTGAGTTTTTGAGGAAGACATCTTTGCAAGATGATTTGATTCAGAAAAGTAAGTTGTGTGGGAAATTGACTAAGTGTCAATTCGGCTAATTTAGGGTAATAGAGCATCTATGTTTTGGTCTGCATTAGTTTTCAAATGAAGGTTTCCATCTATGCTTCTAACATTATTTTATTGGATGTTATTTGTATCTAATTCTAAGATTTCATCATGTTTTGACAAGTGGATTGAAAGTTATGAGTAACAGAAAGTTAGCCTAGCAAATTACAACTATTCTTTGTATAGCGTAGTTGTGTGGGACATTCCACACTTCTTTGTGGATGAATTTTTGGCTTTACACTTTTGAGGATAAGTTTCCATATGGAAGTAGAGTATGGATTCCAAATTTTATTGAGTTTTGAGGTCCTTGTGTCCGCATGTGGATACACAATATAAGGAATTTGTTATTAGGTCCTATGTCATGCCAACCTAACAAGTTTGAAGGTATGTGAAGGCTAAGCAAGTGTTGTAGTCTTATGTAGGATCTAATATAGGTCCATGCCAACATATTTGATTTTATTTTTAGTTTTGAATCTTGGTAGGAGATATGTATGAAATTTTTGGAGTTGACAAGCTATATATTAGGTGTTACATCTACTTAGGTTGACCTAATTGATGTTAGAGTGGATGCAGATATATATGATGGATCCTTTCGATGTTTTAATGTGTTGTGTGAACATGTGATGTGATGTGAAGATCCTACATGTGAATATTATGTGAAGATCCCACATTCATTTTTTCTAACCACCTCTACCTTGCAATCACCCTTAATAATTATCTAATTTTCATTGAGACCCATGTCTTCAAGGAGCATACCATATTTATAGTTTTTATAACTTTCCTAAAATTCCAAGTAGTTCTTCATTCCATCCCTAGCATAGGGCCAATATTTGGTTGTCTTTACCTCAAATCTCAAGAGATTGACTTGTCTTGTGTCCAAAATCTTCCATAAATTCTCTTTAGTCACCTCCAATGTTAGAGTAAATTGTAGGGAAATAGAAAAAGGTACCCTCATTTCTTGCTTTTTTAGAAAAAAATTAAAAAAATTAGTAGTTAAATCAATCAAAAAATATTAAATATCTACTCTCACCTTTAACATAACCAAATAAAAATTCTTTCCATGAAAAGATACTCTTGTTATCCTACCAATCCAAATCAACAAAAAATAAAAGCCAAGTTTCTTTTGCAAAGAAATGGTCAAAGAAAATATGGTTCACAGTTTCAAGAATTTCACAAATAGATTATAGGTTATTAATAGGTTGGACATACTTTAGATTGATAGGTATCTTTTTTAATAAGAGTAACCATTTAAAATAGGCTTTCTTCAGTTCAATCACATTGGACCAAGAGTGTTTAAGAATCTTAAATCATTTCCCATTACTAAAGTTCAAATACCAAAAATTGTTAAGGTGCAGGTGATAACCTGTTAAGACTTTAAGAGAGAGTTTTAGACCTTTTGAAGTTCACCTTATAGAGTGTGGTTCTATCGCACCACTTCAAGTTGTCATAAATTCTAGGTTCAAAACTTATTTGGGAAATAAATTGAATGTTCTCATATGCTTTTCTTGAGATTGTATTTCCTCTAAGAAGTGGTAAACCATTCTCAATACTAACAGAAGCCCAAGACTTGGTCTATTTATTATTCATTATGTTACCAAATTCTTTGATCCCTTTACTATCCTAGCTATTGGAAAAGAAATCTTGTTAGAGATCCATAGGCTTCTTCTTCCATTGAAGATTCCACCACACTAACATGAAGCTACAATTATTTTTCTCCTCCTTATGGGCCTACTTTCCTTTGATATTAACTTATTTAGGGACTACCATTTGAATGTCATTCCTCACTAAAGATTTTTAGGTCTCTTTACCAATTAGACATTTAACAATTCATTTAGCAACAAGCAAACTTATTTGCAATCTCAAGTATTTCAGTCCAAGGCCACCATTGTCTTTATCTAAACAACACCAATCATACTTGATAGTAGATTTTTGTCTCTTTCATTTCCCATTAGACCAAATGAACAAGTCCCAATCTCTTTTTAATTTCATTCACTTGATAGTCCATATTGTTATCTTCAGCAAATAAAATATTTTTATAGAAATATTGAAACTCATTTATAACCCAAGAAAGATAATTTATGTTTATTATCCACCTAAATTGATCCAATTCCTTCCCTAGCCTTTTTATCCTTTATATAATTAAAGAAGAAATTAGAACCTTTATCTCCATTTTTGAGCCAATTTATTTTAGCCCTAACTTTTAAATCATGAATCTTCTTAATTTACAATTTTCTCAAATTATGCTTGAATCTTCACCAACTCCTCATTCAAGGACTCATGCAATTGAGTTTCAATAAAGAGAAAATCTTATTGAAGAAATTCTTAGATCTCCTTTTGTCAAAGGCTCTTTTTTTCCCACAACTTGGAATAGGGACCTTAAGTTGCTAATGTTGGTACCATGTTTGTCAAAAGTAGAAAAAAAAATTAGCAAGATCTTATCAATTTTATTTTTTTAGCAAATATTAACTTCTTATATTAAAAATAATTTAAATAGTGTAACACATGCATTAGATCATCCTTTGGTTATTAATAATTTAGAGATATTATGTATTGATAATGGTATATCGAAAGGTTTAACAAATATTTGTCATTTAGAAAATCCTATGAACTCTAGGTTGAGTAAGTGACTAGATAGGGACTCTTTTGTATTGAAAGACTTGTGTAATTTTATATAAGAAAATCGAGGGAAAACAAGGAACTAAATAATGATTTGTATAATGAGAAAAGAAGAATCTATTTAGAATTTATTAGTATGAGATATATATGAAATATTAAAAATTGATATAAATACACAATTAAAAAACAACTCCCCATATTTACTTTAAATGTTTGATAGATGTTATTCATTACATGTTTTTTCAATTTTGCATGTTTTTGGTGGAGTTATAATATTATTGGAAGGATACTATAATTGTGAAGGTTATATATCTTAAGAATATAAATATTTTTAGTATTTGAAAATACAAATAGTTTCCTCAGTGATATCTTGTTTACTTTTACATGCATCATCATAGAAGTTCACATGCACATCAAAGTCAGAGACAAATATAGGGTATGTGCAGGATCATCATGGCAAAAAATCAGAAATAGGCAACTTGACATAAAAATTTGAGTAGGTTATCTACATTATATCAAAAATATGTAAGAATAGAATTTTTAGAAAATTGAATGTAGTTTCTAAAAAAAAAAGGAATCTATTTGGTGAAAATTTGAAATTTCAATGGAGTAGTACTTAAATTTTAGGGAAAAAATAAGAAGTAGGTGTTTGTCTGACCACCCTAACTACCATAAAATGATAATATTTTTTTATAATATTTTAGATATAAGAAGAGGACTCATGTATTGATGTGAAGCATATTTTTTTGTAATTTTTTTCCAAGTAAATAATTAATTATGAATTTTTTATTATAAATTTTAAAAATATAAAAAATCGTATGTCTGACCACCTTAACTTGGTCAAAACTTCAGGAAATTCAATTTTTCTTTTTTTAATCCTATAGTATGCAAAGCATAGAATGTGACACATGTTTTGGATTCAAAAAAATTGATATCGTTTGAAAGCTATAGATGTTTTTCAATTAGTCTATCAATCAGGACTTTAGTCGTAATTTGAATAGAAAATGAATAATAATTACTTATTAAATTCAAATTAAAGCATAATTTATATTGGTGGAAAGCTGAGAATATCCTTTAAAAACACTTTTCGTTTCATCAATTTTGGGTAAAAAAAAAGTCATCAGCCAGATACCCATCATATTGCCACTTTTTGGCCCAACGTGATCCTACATATACCCTTTAATGATATATATTCATGCCCTTTTCCATTACTATTTTTGGCACACTTTGACTAGATTGTCCTTTGTGCAATAACAATTCTACAAGTGGCATATTCCTATGTGAATTCATCTCATGTTATTATTGGAGGATCAACATTCCTACACCCATTCTACCACTAGAGGCCTAGTGCCTTTACCCTTACCTTTGCATGATCATGCTCTTGGATGACACATTGGTATAGGCATATGTACTTCCATGGGTTTTTTTACCATTAAGAGCCAAATCACCATTTTTTGTTTGTCAATGTCAAGGGCGACCTTAGTTTTTTTATGTTATCTCTAGAATCCATCTAATTTCATGCTCTCACTTGAGATGTTTTACTTGATTATCAAATGATGCATTTATTGCAATTACTACTTTAATTTAATCATATTCTTACATGCTTATCTTTATATTACATTTAATTTTCATGTCCTATTTTTTCTCATTTAATTCCTTGGGTCCAAAAAATGCAACCAATTGATCAGGGAATATTTAATCCCTAACACTCTTATGCTAAGATTACAAGCAATTTTAAATTCCTACATAGAGACTCATCACCATGTTAAGACAAAGAATTACTATGTAGCACAACATGAAAGTGCCTAATATGCCTCATCCCATGACTAGTGTATTAGTTGGATCATTACCACTTTCTATACAAGCATAATTCTTAACTCTATTTCCTCACCTTCTCCTTCCTATGATTGTTGATAGTAAAACTTAGCTTGCAATTATTATTGATTTTACTTGTATGATAGAAGGGAGAGTCAAGAAATATTTGTTTTTCTCTATTACATTAGATTTATTCATCATCGTGCTTATAACTAAACATCCTATCTATTTTATAATTAATTTTTTAACTAACATTTAATTATACGTTATATATTCCTACAACTATCTTTTATTAATCTAAATTAATTGTTGCTTATATATAAAGATTTATTTGATTATCTTAAATTATACTTGGTTTATGTTTATTTTCCTTTATTTATAATTATCATATTTTTCATCCTATCATCCTATTAGACTCCCCTCATTCTTAATATTTGAAATTTAGATCTTTATTAACTAAACATCTCTTTTATAAAATTTACTTATTTTTAAATAAAACATAATAAACAACATTTTTTCTTCATTAAAATTAAAAATTAAATATAATAACATTATTAAATATACATTTTATAATCATTAAAATACTAAATATAAATAATATTCATTAAAAAACATTTTATAATCATTAAAATATTAAATATAAATAATATTTATTAAAAAACATTAAAATTATAAATAATTAATATAATTATTTAATTGTAATTGAAATATGTAAATATTTTAATGAAAATATTATTACTTAATATATGTGAATATAATGAATGGAAAGAACATTTATATTTTCTATAGCTTATATGTAAACTCACTCTTCTAAATATAAAAGTTACTTACCCCAATCTATGTCATGGAATGCATGTGGGATTAAAACGTTTTAATGACAAAACAAATTTGTAATGCCAGGCCATGTTGAAATGCAGCGAATGGCTTAAAAGCAATGCCTATACATTTCCTATTTGATTCTCGCTAGTGCATCCTTCCGCTGATTTGAACGTGTCTATTGTTTTGGCTGCATAAAACAAATGTGAATGGTGGAAATGACAAACGCGAACAGCATGGGAACAAGAACAAGAACGGGAAATGTAAATTGCATACAACAAAAATAGAAATTTGAAAAATTTAAAGGTTAAGAAAGGCTACAGAAACAGAAAGGTTGGGTTAAAAGGGGTTAAAAGGGCCCCACATGGGTCTGGCCACCTAAGCATTCAAAAGCTTAGAGTGTGCCAGTTAAGCCGCCCCGTATGCTACATAGGGTTGGAGGTCTAGTACTTCTTGATTAGTAGTGTAATGTACAAAGACAACGTGTAATTAAAAAGATCCTATTCATACTCTCTTTTTTTGGGCCTTTTAGTAGGTCATGCGGTATTTTGTCACTCGATTACTCTAAATTTGTGTGCAGATTTCATTTTTAGTGATTTTGTGATTCTATAAGGGAAGGGGTCGAATAGCTGTTATAGCTAATTTCACACATTCTAATTTTTGAAATGGTACATTAAATTGTCACAATTTTTTGGGTTTTCTTCGTATGTGATTTAAGAGATTATAGCTATTGTTTTTACTTTTGGACATTTTCAACAAAGGTGGGAGGATTCATTATGCTCACAAAGGTCAAAAAGTGATCATTTGTAGATGACATCCAATATGTATTCCCTATCATCCCAAGTACCATTCACTTTGACCACCACTTAAAACAAAAACAAGAATAAAGAAAAATAAATAAATAAATCCTATTCCTAATCATATAAACATGCAATTATATCTTCAAATAAAAATTTCACCGCTTACTTATAAATGCATAAAATTCACTTGTTAATGTTCAAAGTTCATGGAAGTGTTGCTAAATGTTCCCAACGCCATGTCCACAACTTGTGTTCACTTGGACCTCATCCACATTTTAACCTATTTAAGTTCCACATCGAGTCTATGCATGGGATTATGTCATGCTATTTCATTTCCCTCCATTTTTTGTATTGTGTCGCTCTACTTCTTCAATAACCCTCACACAACCTGCCTTTTAGATGCTCTCCACGATTTCAAGTAATGTCAATCTATCATTTCTCCTTTCATATTGTAGACAATGGTACTCCTAAATCCAATTTGCTCCACTAATCCTATCTTTTTTGCATTATTATACAAATTGTCTAGGGTTTCATCGTCATGATCCCATTCACTTTATACAAAGATATAATAAAAGAGCCTGTATAATACATAACTCCTATAATTTTATGGTTTTATTCCTAAACACCTATTTATATGAACATGAAATTGTCTAAAAATGAGATTATTACACACTTTTTTAAAAAAATTCATCATATTATAAAACCCTTATTTCTATTCATAAAAATATTTGATTAGGGGATTATTTCACATGATATTTTGACCAATTTCGTCGATTCTCATCATGCATCACTCTTGGTTAGTTGCTCAATGTTGTCTCCATCTTGCAATATGATGACTAGATACTCTTCATTGTTTCAAGATACCCTCATTATTTTGGGCTTATTTTAGAAAATTCACATTTCGATTCATGAAGTGTTTATTTAAAAGTTATTAAATAAAGGTTTTTTTGGGCAGGTTAATTCTTAAAAACTCCCTTTATAAATTCAGGAAATTGTCTTTATTTATTCCTTTTTGATTAATTCATAAAAGTCCCCTTTATATTTATGAAATGGTGTATATATTTGTGATGTTTTTCTTACAACTAAAGTGAACACAACAACATACATTTTCCTTTTTTTTGTGGTTACCAACTATTTTTATTGTTGTCCCTTATACACGATATTATTTGTATTTTTACAAATGTAAATTGTAAAGACATGTTGCTTCATGTAAAAATACGTGTTTATGTTCATGAAATTGTTTGTATTTGTGTATTTTGATTACCAACTAAAACCATAAGCTTAATTTTTTTTATTTTTAATACTCTCCAAAAATATTTTTATATCACTTATGTTTGGCTTTAAAAGTGGACACACCAATACATTTTCACCATGTTAATATATGTGTGTGTGTGTGTGTGTGAATATATATATATATATGTACATACATATACATAATATATATATTCATGAAATTGTGTATGTACGTCTAAAATATTGATTGTCAACTAAACACAATAGCATACATCTTCATTTTTTATATTCATCTAAGCTATTTTTAAATTACTCATTTTTATTGCCAAGTGAACATAGTACCGTACATTTTCTATATATTGTGTTAGTATTTATCTAGTTCCTATTGCACAGACAACACAACAACATACATATATATGATGAACTTTGTAACTCATATTCATGATATTTGGATTACCAAATAACAAGTCTCCATAAATATATTCACATATAATTAACATAACTTCTATGATCTACAACCCCTATAACTTCTATATTCACAAGTAATTTTCAGCTTATTGTTTTCCCAACTCTTCCATGAAAAGTTGCAGCCATATCATCTATCCTCCCTCCCTCCTTCCCTATCTACTCTTTATCTACCCTCTCCCTCTCTACCTACCTTTTCCTTCCATACCTCTCCTTGTCTCTCTATCACTACCTCTCTCTCTCTATTTACATCTTCCCAATTGAAGAGAGAGAGAGCTATGGATGGAGGAATAGAGTAGAGATACTTGGAGAAGTATATATGGAGAGAGGTAGATAAAGGGAGGGTGTGAGAGAGAGGGAGGGAGAGGTATGTAAAGAGAGAGGAGGGAGGGAGGGAGAGGTAGTGACATACATATATATATATATATATAAAGAGAGAGAGGTGAGATAGAAAGAATTAGAGAGGGAAGCAGAGAGTGAGATAGAGAGGGAAGGGAGGGATGGATGGAGAGGTAGAGAGGGATAGGTGAGAAAGAAAGACCTTGAGCTCAAGGGAGATAAAGGTAGATAAAGGGATGGAGAGAGAGAGAGAGAGAGAGAGAGAGAGAGAGAGAGAGAGAGAAAAGAATATAGATAGATTAAGAGAGAGGGAGAGAAAGAGGATGGGAGCCTAATAATTACTAAAATTTGACCTACTAATCATTGAAATTTCACTATCTAAAAAGTTATAAGATCTTCAAAAACCTAGAATATATATTATAACTCCTAGAGATCCAAAACCATTCGCAAACATCATGAAAATAGATACATGAAATATAGCTTAAATATAAGAAAGTAAATGTCTATATATAAATGCTTATTCCATGTATATAGTTTCACAAAAAGAGAGAAATACAAAGATACATTTCCAAATAAAACAATAATGCAAACATGTTATAATGTGCTTGTATTATTTCCTTTTTTTGTAAATTTTGAAGACTTTGGCTTGGATTTTCCTTGGGTCCCAAAGGTTTAGAGTGACTTTCCAACATCGAAAGAAGTATTTTTGCAAATAGTAAAAAATTTGACATAATATCGAGCATGCTCCTCATCAAGCTTGCACATGTTTCAATATCAAGTAAAAAAATACCACAATAATGTTGATCTCTCTCTTAGCTATCTAACCATGTAATTTTTTTCACATTTTGAGTATGTTAAATTTTTCATCTTTAATTTATTTTGTTAATGTATCATTTTTTTGTCAAAAACCAATGTGTGGTATTTTTTACTTTATTTTTCACCATTCATTAAAATTTCAAATAAATTATATTTTAAAAAATTGTGCTCCATTCTACACATATACAAAAAAATGATTTTCAATCAGTTTTCAAAAAGTTTAGAGGGGAAGGTGCTCAATTTTTTACTTGTAGGAAGTTTCCACTTTGAAAATTAGTAAAAACTCATATTGATTAAAAAATTAGGAGAAAAATTTTAGTCATAAACTAGATGGTATTCTTACTAAAGCAATTTTTGAAATACTAAAAAAAGGTTAACATTGTAGGGGGGGTGACACTATACACTATGTTATGTTTAAAAAAATCAAGACCACTTTATGTAGCCCTTATTTTTGAACCCTTTAATCTCTACCATTTAAAAAAAAGTAGTTTATAAAATAGATTAAGAGAACTACAACTCTTGTTTCCATTGCATCTTCAAATTTTGAGTGTGGGTATGTGCAGGATTATCATGGAAAAAATAGGCCCTTAAGTGGCAAAAAATTCAAAAAAATCAGAGGTAGGAAACTTGACGTAAAAATTTGAATAAGTTATCTATATTATTTAAAAAATATGTAAGAATAGAATCTGTAGCAAATTGAATGTAGTTTCTAAACTACTAGGTTTTTTTTTTTTAAATGTATTTGGTGAAAATTTGAAATTTCAATGCAGAGTACTTAAATTTTAGGGAAAAATAAAAGTAGGTGTCACCGACCACCCTAACCACAATTTAAAAATGATAATATTTTTTATAAGATTTTAGACATAAGTAGAGGACTCATGTTCTGGATGTGATGCATATTTTTTGTAATTTTTTCCAAGTAAATAATTAATTATGAATTTTTATTACAAATTTTAAAAATATACAAAACTCAGATGTCCACAATGCTAACTTGGTCAAACCTTCATGAAATTCAATTTTTTTTAATCCTATAGTATGCAAAGCATAGAATGTGATGCATATTTTGATTCCAAAAATGTGATACCGCTTTGAAAGCTATAGATGTTTTTCAATCATCAATCAATCAAGACTTTAGTTGTAATTCAAATAGAAAATGAATAATAATTATTTATTAAATTAAAAGTAAAGCATAATTTATATTGGTGGAAAGTTAAAATCCTTTTAAAAACCTTTTTCATTTCAACAATTTTGGGTACAAAAAAAGTTGCCAGCCACATACGTTGCGCATACCCATCATATTGCCACTTTTTGGCCCATCATGATCATGCACATACCTGTGTAACAATCTTCAATTTCTCATCAAAGACTAGTCTTTTATTATTTTAGAAAAAAATGGCCACTTAAGCCATTTTTGGTCCCCTATCTTTGTGCCTTTACCCACATACATACATGTACAATCATATGTATATATATGTATATGTGTGTGTGTGTATACATATATATACATATGTGTATACATATATATACATATGTATATACATGTATGTATATATATTCATGAAAGTGTCTATGTATCTTTGTAGTTTTGATTGCCAACCTAACACAACAACATACATCTTCATTTTTTATATTTGTCAAATAGTGTTAGTATTTGTCTAGTTTCCATTGCAAATAGAATACAACATACATTTTTAGTTCTTATATTCATCCAACTATGTATATATTACTATTTGAGGGATTTCCATTATATATTATTGCAACATACACTTCCATTATATATATAAGAAAATTTCTACTAAGGGGGTAGCTCCCTTTCATTGATAAAAAAAATGAGATTAAAATGTTGTGTTTCATAACACCATATGGGAAACATTGTATATAAAATTCTAATGTTGCAATAAAGCTCAATCATTCTTTCCACTTGTGTCACAAACAATAGCTCTTTGTTGTTCCCATAGATGAATTTCATAAATGCTTCCATGTCCTTCTTATATAGACACGCTATGTATACAGTACTAGCCTCAACCAATTTTTTATTCATAGTATAACTTGTGGCATCTATGGCATCAAAAATGAGACCATTAATTAGATTTTTATCAAATGTAGAGATGGAAGTGATTTCTTATGATAGGTAATTATCATTTACAAAATGGTTCACAAACAACTTACTATTCTACTTAATACTCATTGCCAAAACTCTTGTGGAGAAAAAGATATTGAAGATCACCTAGTCATGGATGTGGCTCACAGTGATTCTTTGAATGCCCAAAACCTTGATAGATTCTTCAATTGGGTATGTGTAGGAACATGATGGGCCAAAAAGTGGCAATATGATGGGTATGTGTAGGGTATGTGACTGACGACCTTTTTTTATCCAAAATTGATAAAACGAAAAGGGTTTTTAAAGGAGATTCTCAGCTTTCCACCAATATAAATTATGTTTTACATTGAATTTAATAAATAATTATTATTCATTTTCTATTTGAATTATAAGTAAAGTCTTGATTGATATGCTAATTAAAAAACATCTATAGCTTTTAAATGGTATCACATTTTTTGAATCTAAAACATGTGTCACATTCTATGTTTTGCATACTATAGGATTAAAAAAAATTGAATTTCATGAAGTTTTGACCAAGTTAAGGTGGTCAAACATACGAGTTTTTTATATTTTTTAAAAGTTGTAATAAAAAAAGCATAATTAATTATTTACTTGGAAAACAATTACCAAAAAATATCCATCACATTCGGAAATGAGTCCTCTACTTATATCTAAAATCATATTATAAAAAAATATTATCATTTTATTGTGGTTAGGGTGGTTAGACAGACACCTACTTCTTATTTTTTCCCTAAAATTTAAGTACTACTGTATTGAAATTTCAATTTTTCACCAAACAGATTTTTTAGAAAAAATAAACCTAGTAGTTTAGAAACTACATTAAATTTGCTATAGATTATATTCTTACATATTTTTGAAATAATATATATAACTTATTCAAATTTTTACATCAAGTTTCCTAACTCTAATTTTTCTAATTTTTTTGCCACTTATGGGCCTATTTTTTCCATGATGATCCTGCACATACCCAATTGTCAAGTATAATCCTTGAATAACCTTTGATTTTTTCTTTGTATGTCTTTGAATAGGCATATACATCTACAACTAGAAATCAAAATATTCTCCATTGTGTTGCTAATTTGGTTTTAGCACAACCAAATTTTGAGTAATAATAAATCACTACTCTTCTTGAAAAGTAAGGATTCCTACTCCAAGGTTCCTTTTAGGCCAATTCTTGACCATAATTGGTAGCTTAGTGGTTTATGTAAGCTTGTTTAACAAGGGGCTTGAGTCATTTAGATATTCTGGAAAATATATTCAAGACATGCAACATCAAATAAGGGCATATATTTCTCATAACTCAAGATCTATTGCATATCATTACATCAATTCTTTAGCATTTCTATACAATTAAAAGTTATCTTTAAAATATTTAAAGTACTATAAAATAAAGTTCAAAATATTCAGGTTGAGAGATAATTTTAAAGAAAAAACTTAAACTAAATGGACAAAGATAAATCTCATTCTATTTATCAATTCTGAAATGGTTAGAAAAAATCACAGTAACCAGTACTAAAGTAATCAATATTTAACCAATCACTATTAATACAAATGTAATCATCAATGGAAATTTATAATCTCAATATTTTTAAGCCACATTAAATTAAATCACCATAAACCATGTACAGATTTAAGATACAACTCTATTCATATCACAACTTAACAAGTTTGACTTTACCAATTTATTAAATTTAGATAAATTAAAAAGGAATATTGTCACCAATGATCAAGATCCATATGCATGAAATAGGCGTAATCCTTTGATATTTTATAAAATGGTCACAAAGTATAGTAGGAAAATCCATACTGAAATTGTATTAGTTTATTACAAACAAAATAGTCTATGATCCTTAACAATTTCAAAATAGCTAAAATCTATAAGAACCATGTGTTCCATATCTTGTGAATCTAAAAGAAATTTAATAGAGGGTTTAATTGGGGTGATCAACCCTTATCAAAAAATAGACTTAACTAAACTCAATAACTAATTCCCTAATTGAAGTGTAACCGAAAATTCAATGCCAGATTGAAACTTTTCCATTTGAGATGTTGATTTATTACAACATTGATAAAAAATAATAAAGTTTAATTGCACTCAATTACTCATTACTATAAATTAATTTTTTTAAATAATTAAAAATTCATTCATCATATCCATGAGGGGCCCCTTATGATACTTAAATTTTATCCTCCAAGAGAATACATAATTCTTCAACTTTTCCCACAAGTCATCAAAAGATAGAAAAATCTTCTTGAAAACCTTGAAGCTCTCCCTTTTGCATCATCATTTGGTCAATGGTCATTTGACTAATTTGATTGTGCAATGAATTTTTCCAAAAAATTACATATCAAACCTTCCACAAAATATTCTATTTTTATCATAACCTACTCAGTTAGGCCTTTATTGTTATTTAGTTTGTGTTTAAATTTATTTAGATTCTTAACCCTCAGTTGTACAACTTTTAGTCACTCTTTTGGCTTGTCTTGATCTTCTTCTTAAATTGTAACTTGTTATGAAATAACTTGCACAATAGAAGAATATGATATGAAATATGCTGTAAATACTTGATAATAACTGAGAATAACAAGCCACTTCGAGGGGGCAAACCTCCAGATATCTCTAATGAGACACACTTCGCACTTGATGATGAAATAAGACTCACAACCTCCTATATATACCTATTTATGCCAAGGATATCACTTAGGCCGACTTAAACACACCTATATAAGAATTAGACTGACCTAAACAACTAAATAACAATATACTAATGATAATATGACTTAATAGAGAGTTAAGATAGCCACAAGTTGACTATTCATAACCCGATGTACACTAATATTAAGGGCGTAGCATGCCCCCCTTCTTCAAAGAAGCATTCTCCTCAATGCTAATCAAGTTTGGATTATTTTGAATGAACTCCTCATCCTCCCATGTAGCATCTTCAATTAGAAAATATTTCCTTGTAATGAGGTAACTTGGAATTGTTGATGTCACCAGCTTCTTCATGCGTTTCTGGAAAATTAACTTCAGCTCCAAGATGTGTCTTCCCTTTACATCAAGATCTTGATGGCGATGAATGTGTTCTTCCTTTACTTGAACCTTTTGATGTGTCATAGAGTAAGAGGTGAGGAATAATATATGGTACCCTTGCATTGGTTGAATAGATTGATTAGGAACTTCTTCTTCATTGTCTTTTTCTTTTTCTTTTGTATCTTCTTCGTCTTCTTCTTCTTCTTTGTCTTTTTCTACTTCTTCTTCTTCTGGTTGGTTTTTTGCTTCTTCTTCTTCTATTGTTGCTTCTTCTACTTCTCCATATGCCTCTTCTTCTTCTTCTTCTTCTTCCTCTTCTTCTTCTTCTTCTTTCACTTCTTCTTCTTCTTCTTCTTCTACTTCTTCTTCTTCTTCTTCTTCTTCATTTGTTTCTTCTGCTTCTTCTTCTTCTTCTTCCTCATTTGTTTCTTCTTCTTCTTTTGTTTCTTTTTCTTCTTCTCCTTCTTCATTTGTTTCTTCTTCTAGTTCTTGGCTGCTTGAGACCTCCTTTCTTGGTTTATTCATAAAGGTGCTTAACATGTTTCGTATGTATGATATATCTCCTCTTAGGTCACACATATCCATCTTAATTGAGGAAATTTCTTCCTTGACCTTATTGATTTCCTCATTATGAGTAACATCCTCGATTGTTTCACCATCCTTATCAGGAGTCTTCCCCGGAGTGACAACATTCTTTTTACCCCTTGTTCCAGGCCCCGGCATGATGGAAACCACTAATGTTGAAATAAATCACACAAATGAAACTTAAATTCTCTGAAATTTTTACTATAATCTCCTTTAGTATGTCTTCAAAAAACCCAATAAAAATCAGACTTCAATTCAACAAGATGTGCGAGATATGTAGATTCCAAAAAAATAGTGTAGAAACCCTAATTCTGCAATAATTCGCTTAATTCTACTCCAATTCTTCTGAAATCTGGACTGTAGCTTCTTCAAAATGTTCTTCAAAAACCCTCTAAAAATTAGAAAAAAATTCGCCAAAATATGAAAGATATGCTCTTCCCAAAATCGCCTCTAAGGTGAGAAAAACCTTGCCTCTATGGTGCCAAGATCGTACTCGATACCACTTGTTATGAGAATAACTTGCACAATAGAAAGAATATGATGAAATATGCTGAAAATACTTGATAATGGCGAGGAATAACAAGCCACTTTGAGGGGAAAACCTCCAAATATCTCTAATGAGAACACACTTCACAACTTGATGATGAAATAAGAATCACAACCTCCTATAAATACCTATTTATGCCTAGGATATCACCTAGGCAAACTTAGACACACCTATATAAGTCTTAGGCTGACCTAAACAACTAAATAACAATATACTAATGATAATATGACTTAATAGAGAGTTAAGATAGCCACAAGTCAACTATTCATAACCTGATGTACACTAATATTAAGGGAGTAGCAATATGACACTTTATACTTAGTGTGATTACAATAGCCACTTACCAAATCAACAAAGGAGTTTTGATCTTAATATTTTGCAAATGCAAAAAATAGACCACATAACTGAAACTATATTTTTTCTATAGAATAGGATAAATTAGTCTTCACTAATGAGAAGTATGTAAAAATTATGCACTCTCTAAAAATTTGTACCCAAAAATATCACCTATGAGCTTGAATAGAGCCCTAGAAGTTCTCAAAATGAGAAATACTCAACATCACATGTGAGAATGTAAAATTTAGGAAAACCAAACACCAAAATTAGAAAAATCCAATACCACTATGAAGCTCTTAAAAAATTCCCATATAAAAAAATTGTTCAAAAAAAGGAGTAAAAATGGGAAAGAATGGAGCCTCTAAAATTCAAGTACTAAAATCAAAACTCCATTTGAGAGGGAGGTAAGAATTGGGAGAAGAAGGTAATGACATCATGCTAGCATCATCAAAGAATATTCTAATATTCCACCAATAATTTCCATACGTCAAAATGTGCCAATATCACCTTATTTTTTCTTAAAACCGCCTTTATGTAGAAAAATTGATTATTTTAAACCTAAAATTGAATTAGTTTATTAGTAAACCAATTGATTGGTAAATATTTGTTTTGTCCAGTCGAATGACTATAAATGGAGGTGCCACCTAGAATTCAATACCATTGGTGGTGTCCTAGTAGTGTAGTGGTTTCAAAGTCACAAATTTGGCTAGCCAAGCTGCTAGTGATTTGACTGGTGCCCATTATGCATATTTTTTAAATTTTATTCAAAAACCATCTAGAAAATATACATCTTGACTATGCAATTGAGGTAAAACAAATTACTACAAATTATCCTAACATCAAAATTATGTAGATTTTATACATAATAGGAGTTTCTAGGCACTCTAAATGCAATGGTAGGGCTTTTTTTGCCTGAAAATATCTCAAAACAAGTTATTTTCCAAATTTAATAATCAAACCATTATTTATAAACAAGCTTTCTAATCATTGATTTCAATGAAATAAAAGATGATCTTGAATTTCTAAATAATTTTGGATGTTGTGGCAAGCTCATATTTACTCGTATCAAGCTTCAAATTTTACCTACAATAAAAATCACAAAGAGAAACCCCTAATAACTGAAGATAATTTCTCTTTAAAATATTAGAATGGACTAACTCTGTGACATCATGACTCTAATACCATGTTATAATTTTGCATAAACAAGAATTCTACTCAAGACCAAATATTTAATAACTAATCACAAAATAAAATTTTGAATAAAAATTTGAGTATTCAATATTATGAGACTAACATAAAACTTGTTATTTAAATAGAAGAAGAGAGTTACAATATATATCCTTATAGTTTAGAACTAAATCAAATTAGGATGAAGACAAATAGAAAATTAAAAATAAGGGATAACCATCTAAGTTTCTGAATCCAAGAGGATTAAAGAAAAACAAAACCCCATTAAAGAAGGATAATGTGTGTAAACTCATCATCCTATACTAACAAATAATAAAAATAAATTATCTAAGTAAAATTAATGTAATAAGGTGTAATTAAATTATTATACCAACACTCGTGAATCTAGAATCACATTTTTTAAGACGTGTGAGACACATGATCCTAGATACAAGAAATTTGGCCATAAATAGGGAAAATAGCAACAAGAAAATTCATCCCTTTTTCTTAGAAAGAGCTCTAATACCAAATATTAAGAACCTCAATAGAAAATAATTTTAAAACATCCAATAATAAAAGATAGATCTTACAAGTCAATACTATAAATACCAAATATATTAAAAAAATAGAGCAAACCCTTGAGGTAGGGCACCACCATACAATTCTTCTTATTCAAAGCTAGCCAGTCCACACTATATCTCCATATGAGATTTAAACACATGCAATATTCTTGAAAAACCTCATACGAATCTCTTGCCATTATTATATACTACTCAAATATAGATACCAATACCACTTACCCATACATCTGGGGTAAATATTCTATTTTAGTTAACAAATGGGACGATTTACAAGTATATGCACCCCAATATATATTATTTAGTATTAGCTAATATATTATTATACTATACTCCTAGGTATATTATAGTCACAATATTAAAAATATGGTAAAGAGAGAATAAAATTGGTTTCTAAATTAAAAATTTTCTTGTATGGTTTGAAATAGTATCATAAAGATGTCTATGTTTGGATCTTCAGTTTGTTTGTATCCAAGATATTCATTGTGTTTATTATAAGTGGGTTGATTGTAATCTTCTAGTCATTGTTTTGTACATTGATGATATGTTTCTCATTGGAAACAATAAAGATTGATTAAAATTTTGAAAGATCAACTATTTCAAAATTTTAATAAAAATTTAAGAGTTTTTGAGTATTTATTAAGTGTGGAAATTAAAAAGCATTTATCCTAGTTCTATAGACAATGGCTAAATCAAATGAAGTGTGTTGAAACTATATTGTATAGATTTAGTGTGCACGATAGTATTTAACCATTGAATGTACCTTTAGAATAATATCCTAAGTTAGAGGAAGATTTTGAAGAAATGCATAACATTCCTTATTCTAGTGCTATAAGAAGTCTCATGTATGCAGTGGTTTGTACTAGACTAGATATTACCCAAACAATAGGAGTTTTAAGTAGATCTATGTCTAACCCAGGTGGCAAGGAATATTTGACCCTTATGAAAAGGGTATTTAATTATTTGAAAGGAACCTCTAAATAATTTTTTATCATAAAACATGAAATATGGGTAGTTTATTGGACATAGTCTAGTCTTTATTGATGCAAATTGGGCTCAAGACTTGGATAATAGGAGATAAACTAGTGAGTATGTATTTTCTTTATATAGGGGATTTTTCCACTAGATTAGTAAGATGCAACAATTCTTACTCTTTCTACTTTTAAGAAAGAATATATGGCTACTATGCATTTGTATAGAACCAATGTGGTTACAAAGATTATGCTCGAATATTGGCTTTGTAAACATGATATTGAAGGTTAGTTATGATAGTCAAAATAACATTTGTTTGGCTAAAAATCATATTTTTCATTCTTATATGAAGAGTATTGATGAGCAATATCACTTTTTTGAGATATGGTAGAAAAAAAGGTCATGATCTATAGAAGGTTGACACTTTGGTAAATGTTGTAGATTCAATCACCAAGTTGATAAGCACAAATAAATTTATGTGGTGCAAGGAAGTTTCAAGGATATATTCCTTTGTCACTTAGCATCTTTTTTTTTTATGTTCTTGTGATGTATACAAAAAATGGGAGAATGTTAGGACTAAGTGTGTTGTACACTATGTTAAATTATTTACACTATTGTAATATTATTATAATCTTAGGTTCCTATGCTATAATCTCAAGACCTTAGATTAATATTGTAATAATATAAGGTTGTGTGTGTAAATGGTTCTCTTATGGACCCATAATATTCTTCTAGACAATTGAAATGAAGTGTAAGCACATCTATGATTTCTTGTAAGAGCATTTAGTGAGTTGACCATTACACTAGGAAAATGGTGCTCCATTATGGAATGTGAAGAATCATAGGAATATTTTAATGCATGGTGTCCTTAAAGAGTTAAGTGGCTCTTGCATGCAACATATTCACAAACCTTGAGTATTGGGAATTGTAGCACATGGTTTCTTTAATGGTTTTGAATATAAATGGTGGTATTATTCAAATCAAAACTCTATAAATTAGAGCTTTGAGTGAGTAGCTTTATATTAGCAAGTTGAAAGAAGATTGTTGGGTTGCTTGTATGATATATTAGTGAGATATTATTGTGAGAAGAGGTTTAGATCAATTGAATGTATTTGTATGTCCATTTTAAATTAATACATTATTAGATCATTCTTTAATAAGCTATGAAAAAATTACATACCATATTGAAATCTTTTTATAATACTCTTATTACTACTATTTCTCACATCATTTTTAGTTTGATATAATTATTATTTATTATTTATATTAATTATTAATTTTTATTGTGGATTCTTCAAGGCCCATCTAGCCTCAATACTTGTGAATTTCATGCATCCTAGGTCTTTGCAATAAAGTCCGATCCTATAGAAACAGTGTCACTTCCTAGAAGTAGTGCAACTCCCGCTGAGCCCGTAGGCCTAAATAGATAGCGCAAAGCACAGAGGTGCCATGCGACATCTCGACGCACCGGCTACAAAGTGGAGTGGCGTTGGAATAAGGTTACGCCCTTCATCCCATTGCCACATGTCAAGATGGTGCATTCCATAGTTGCTTTGAAATATAGTCAGCAACTCCAGTTGCGAGATTGGTCAGTGCCATGGGCATGGCCTTGATCTTTTGCTCTTGCTCATGGAACCTAATTAAATTAAGTTTGGAGTTTTCCAAAAACAAGTAGTGCCCCAACAAGCCAAGAAAGTATTGTTTATCGCAGGAAGTGTCAAGGCATGCAGTGACTTTGTGTGCCAGTAAAAGAGTCAAATAATGTATTTTGCTTATCCTTGTGACCATTCCCGCATTAAGTCACTTGTCATGCTAGCACATTTCGAAAAAGCATCTAAGCACTACAAGCAACCAATGTTGCATGATTGGTCAGACCTTTTGGGGGGTCCACCATGAGATAAAAAGGTGTCGGTTGCATAGCGCGATCATGCATTCTCCGAGCAAGAAAGGCTCGGTAATAACCAACCTAATACCTCACAGGATTGTAGCATTACTAAAAGTTACCGCTAAACTTATTCAATGCTCTCACCATCTTAGTGTCTCAACATGTGGCACCTTCTCAATCTCTTAAGCACCTTTCCAAAGCTCTGGCCTCCTTGATTTGCAAATACTCAACATGTGTCTATATTGGTATCGGGTTATGTATACCCTGCATAAAAGAATTAATTGACACCAATGTTCCACGGGGTTTCGGGGACGGGGACGGGGGGACAGGGGGGACACATTTCGGGGATGCGAGGATAGGGGGTCTAAGTTTGGGGGCGGCGGGGGGACAGCGGGGGGGCGGCAGGGTGCTGAAATACATATAGTAATTGAAAAAATAGTTATAAAAAGATGTATAAATATAAGAATTATAGATCTTGGAGACAACTAGGAGTCCCCTAGACATCTTGAGGAAACCCCAACATCCTCAAATTCCTAGTGGCGTCTTGGAGACAGCGACACTGGTGGTGGGATGGTGGCGTTGGTGGTGGGCTGGTAGGGGGACATCCCCCCCAAGTCCCCAAGTCTCCGAGACGTCCCCCTCTAGGAAACGTGGGTTTTTTTGGGGGGGACGTGTCCCCGTGGAACACTGATTGACACACCTCATACACCTTGTCGGATGGGCCATGCATTTATTATCTCTATTTAATCTAATGTCACTGCTAACTGGCAATTCTTAGTACGGTTGATCATTTGGGTGCAAATTGACAAATGTTGCACAAGTTAGCCAATCATTCTATGGATATATCATTAATAAAAAATTATAGTACTTTACATGTGAGCTGGTATGTGTCAAAAAATGGTAATAAAGCCCTTTAAAATTACTTTAGTACCTCTCATGTTGGGAACGGTTTTGGAAATAATTTATCTCCCGCTTGAAACATGTGAGGTCGAGGAAGCTTGCTCTATTTATAGCAGCTAGGTTATAGGTCTTTGCTATCATTTTTCACAAACTTTTCTAGTGTGCATGGCGAGCATATACACTCCTATCCATTTCACATGCTTGCGCCGCTCGATGGGCTTCATAGGAGTCATAACAAACCAATGCCTGAAGGTTATAATGAAACATCCCATTGGAAGGGATTTAAAAGTGATGAAGATGATCCTAGGAATTGATTTTATCAAGGCTATTGAGAGGTACCAGGAAAAAATGAACATTAATTCATGCTTTATGGTTCCTTGCTCGATCTAGGTGAGCAAAAGGAAATGGTCTCTAAATTGTTCAAAAAACATTGTAACCTCGAAGGGTTGGAAAAAACCCTGTCTTTAGTAAGGCTTGGCTTTGGTGTCCTAAGGTAGCAAACTATCCAGCATAGGCGTGTGGTGGACGATGGGGTTGAATGGCTTCCTTTCCTAGGCAATTTTTGCACAGTCACATTGGCACAACACAGAGCAACGGTGTGCATGGGGTGTGGTTTCCTAAAGAAAGTTAACAACTTGGAGCCTTTGACTGATCTCCAATGGATAATGGACTTTGATGCCTCCCCTGATGTAGTGTGAGGGTTTCATTTAATCTTTTTTTTTAAAAAATTCATCTCTATGTTTCTTTCTTTACTCTATGTTTTGAGGTTTATGCTCTGTTTTGGCCTCTTTGCATCTTTCCTTAGTTACATGGGACATTTTGTCCGTGTTTTGGTCCCTCAACTAAACTTATGTTGTAAGCTTCTATGATATTCTTATGTATTTTCACTTTCTACTAATATTAATAGTTCGGGTTTTTTGCCTTTTATCTAAAAAAAATTAAAAATAATTATTAAAATCAAATTTACATTTATTTTATTCTTCCTAATCAAAAGACTAACTCATTAAATCAAATGTGATGTATTGACTCAAAAAGGAAGAGATTAAGTGCAAAATAAAATCCTTAATATAAAAGTAGAAACCTAATGCTATCAACTCTATGTAGTCAATTTTCCCTCATACAAATGAACAATTGCTCTACAACGATCTTATTATAAAATATATGTATATTAATTATTATTTCTTATTTAGATTAATATAAAAATCAAATTTGCATTCTATTGTATTCTTCTCAATTAGAAGATTAACCCATTATATGGAATATGATCCATTGATTCAGAAAAGAAAGATATTTCGATACAACTTAAAATCCTTATTATAATAGGAAAAACCTAATGCTATCATGTAGTCAACTAACCAAAATGTTTCCCCTTACACAAATGAACAATTGTCCTACAATGATCTTACCATAGAACATTTGACATAACTTTCCCAAACAATTATAGAATGATCTTGCGATTATAATTGATATGAGTTGTTTTTTCTTTTAATTGGAGATACCCGGAGGGGTCCCCTTTAGCCTAGCAGCCAAGGTCTGAGGGGTATCTTTTTTAAGAGTCTATTGAATTATAGAATGCAAACTTTTAGATTAAACTCTCTGTTTTTATTTGCAGAATCAAGTGATCCATCATAATAAAAAATAAATATTAGCATAAAACTGTTGAAGCGGTGAAAATTCATGTTAATATAGGATCGAATTCAATCATTACATTCATTCGGAGGAATCACAGCCTAATCTCAGAATGCAATTTCATGGCAAACTTCTACACTTTTTTTGGAACCATAACTGCTCCCAGCTGCAGCTATATCAATACCAGCTAACGACTGGAGTGTGGCTATTTAAAAAGACCACAGAACCCTGTGCCGTGGGTATCTAAGGATGGAGGAAATGACATTGGTTATTGCTAGCTCATCCTTCAATGGAGCATCTGCGATTCTCTCTCAAGAAAATGTAACTTGAAGCATATAAGTTAGGCTGGTGGGTGGAAAGGGAGCCTGTAGGAAGGTCTGGACTGATTATAAATGGCTATAATACCACGTTTCAGAACCAGAACCATAATAGTGTTTTACTGGGTTGGAATGAATAATATCACCACATATTCTACTGGCTTCGATCGTACTATCTCATCCATTTCCCATTTCAGAGCACTCTGTAGAGAGTTTCGGTTGAAGGAGGCTGTAAGCATTCTGCTTACTACACACAACCCTCCTCACGACTCTCAAACATATATTCAGCTGCTGCAGACCTGCATTGCCAAGAAAGCCCTTTCAGAGGGTAAGCTAATCCACTCTTACATCAATGACCGGGGATTTATTTTTGCTACACAAACCATCTTTCAGAATCAACTGATCAATATGTATGACAAGTGTGGAAGTTATGTGAATGGTTGCAAAGTTTTTGACGACATGAAAGAACCAGATGTCTTCTCATGGAATACCATAATTGCAGCTCATCGAAGACATGGGTTTCCTGAAGAGGCATTGACACAGTTTTGCCAAATGCAAAGAACGGGTATCCAACCTGATCAGTTCACCTTTGCCAGCATCTTACCTTCGTGTGCAAAAATGGGAGCTTTGGAACTGGGTACAGAAATCCATCAAAGAGTAGTTGAAAGAGGTTTCATGTCAGATAGTGTAGTCGCCAATACTCTGATAGATATGTATGTGAAATGTGGAAGCGTACGGAAAGCGCGCGAGGTGTTTGATAAAATGTCTCAACCAGATGCTTTCTCATGGACTGCAATGATAGCTGTATATGCACAAAATGGCGCCCTTGAGGAGGCTGTAAAGCTGTTCAAAGAAATACCTCAAGGAAATATGGTCTCGTGCAATATCATGATTGTAGGATACGCCCAAAATGGTGTTCTTGACGAGGCTTTAAGGCTTTTCAATGAAATGCCTCAACGAGATGTGGTATCATGGAATGCGCTAATTGCTGGATACGCGCAAAATGGATTTGTTGAAAAGGATTTTGAGATTTTAAAGCAAATGCAACTGGAAGGTGTAAAGCCAAACACCGCTACCTTTGCTGGCATCCTCCCAGCGTGCACCAAATTTGGAACATTGGAACATGGTATGGAGATCCATCAAAGAGTAATTGAATGTGGATTATTTTCAGATGTCAAACTTGTGACAGCGCTGATAGACATGTTTGTGAAATTTGGAAGTATACAGAAGGCACGCCAATTGTTTGATAAAATGCCTCAACGAGATGCAATATCGTGGAATGCAATGATTGCAGGGTACATACAGAACGGTGTTCTTGAGGAGGCTTTAAGTCTTTTCAAAGAAATGCCCAAACAAAATGTTGTCTCATCTAATGTAATCATTGCCGGATATGCACAAAATGGGCTTGGTCAAAATGCTCTGGAGATTTTTTATCAAATGCAACAAACAGGTGTCCAACCAAATCAGTTCACCTTTGCCAGCATCCTCCCAGCATGTGCCAAAATGGGAGCTTTGGAACAGGGTGCGGAGATCCATCAAAAAATAATTGAAAGCGGATTTTCCTCGGGCACTGTAGTTGTGAATGCCCTTATACACATGTATGCAAAATGTGGAAGCATACAGAAGGCATGCAGATTGTTTGACAAAATGCCTCAACGAGATGCAGTCTCATGGAATGCCATGATTACAGGATATGTACAAAGTGGTCTTCTTGACGAAGCTTTAAGACTCTTCAAAGAAATGCCTCAGCAAAATGTGGTTTCGTGGAATGCACTCATAGCTGGATATGCACAAAATGGACTCTATGAAAAATCGCTAGAGTTATTTAAGGATATTCAACGAACAGGTGTCGAACCCGATCTTTTCATCTTTGCCAGCATCCTCCCAGTGTGTGCCAAAGTGGGAGCTTTAGGACAGGGCTTGGAGATTCATCAAAGAATAGTCGAAAGCAGATTTTTGTCAGATGATGTGCTTGTGACTGCCCTGATAAATATGTATGCAAAATGTGGAAGCATACAAAAGGCACGCAAATTATTTGACAAAATACAAAATCCAAATGTGATCTCATGGACCGTAATGATTGCAGGGTATGCAATGCATGGCTACGGCAGGGATGCTCTCGAACTGTTTCAATTAATGAAGCAATCTGGAACTAACCCCAGCCATATAAGCCTTGTTTGTCTTTTATTCGCATGCAGCCATGCAGGTCTAGTAGATGAGGGCTGCAAATACTTCAGTCAAATGAGTGACTCTTATTGCATTTTGCCTACAATGGATCATTATATATGCATTGTTGACCTTCTCGGCCGTGCTGGTTATCTTGAGGAAACCCTAAACTTTATCATCAAAATGCCAATAAAACCCGGGGCAATTGTGTGGATGTCTTTGCTTGGTGCATGTAGATCACATAAGATTTTAGAGCTAGGAGAATTTGTTGCAACACTTATTTTTGAGTTGGATTTTAAAAATGCTGCACCTTATGCTCTTCTGTCAAACATTTATTCAGAGGTGGGCAGGTGGGGTGATGTTCAAAGGATATGGAAACTGTTCAAAGATAGAGGAATTAAAAAAACGCCTGGATGTAGCTGGATTGAAGTCGATAAAATCGTACACGCTTTTTGTGTAGGAGACAGATCACACCCGCAAACACAGGAGATATATGCAAAGCTGGAGAAATTGTCTTGGGAGATGAAGGCAGCAGGGTATATTTTAGATTCAAGACTTGTATTGAATGATGTGGAGGAGGAGGAGAAGGAATTATTCCTTGGCCACCATAGTGAGATGTTGGCAATTGCATTCGGGCTGTTGAACACGTCCCCTGGAACAATTATTAGAGTAGTCAAGAACCTTCGAGTATGCGTTCACTGCCACACTGTAACTAAGCTTCTTTCTAGGATTGTTTCAAGAGAAATTGTTGTGAGAGATGTGAACCGTTTCCATCATTTCAAAAATGGAAAATGTTCTTGCAGGGATTATTGGTGATATTAAGTGAAGCGGTCCACAACACAAATTTACACTAAAATGAGGTTCATGGTGTCAGACTTACAGTGTAGAAGGATTTCAACTTCTTCATTTCAAATTCTGAAAATGTGTTGTTTGTTAGATGGGCTACAACCATTAAATTGTCATGGCCTTTATAGGGGAGAGGGGCTCATAGTGGAGGACCCTAACTTCACGTTCTTCAAAATCCTATGTGAAATTTCAAATCACTTCTAATTTTGTACAATAGTTTATTTGGCAACTCACATGCTTCTATATTTTGTTTTAGGGTCACATCATCAAATATGATGCCACATTCGCATGCTTTTTGTTGAGGTATCCAAAAAGGCCCCAAAAAAAAAGTGAGACCGATAGTGGTACACTAAGTCATGTTTTATTGGTGTACAGATGTGGCATCACTTGATTTGTCAGTTTATGTACTTTATGGATAAAAAGTGTTTCGCAATTGGATATTGAGGTGCTCCACTATGGGGCCCACTAAGGACTACTTCTATCCCCACTATTGGACCCCGCTCCACTATGAGCCCCTCTCCCCTACTATTAATTGTAATAAATCCATCACAAATACAAACTCTCAATAGGTTAATATTAATACTTGAACATAAGAAATCATATTAATATAATAGAAAAATACTTGCAAGATAAAATAAAATGAAAGCATCTATGTAGAAAAATAAATACATAAGATATGTTTTGGGAAAACCTATTCAGAAAAGCTTACCTTCCAAAGCATGCCTATTGTATGATCAACAATAAATTCATTACAATACAATATCAAAATTTCAATGTTTTATCAAGAGTTGGAGAAGATAAAAAATGTCACTTCCAACACATGTTCTAAATAATCTTGCGCTTTAATCAATGAACAATCTACCAACATCATAACCATACATCTTGAACTAGAATATAATATCACAAACAAAAACAACAAAAAATTAACACTGTTTAATCAAAAAATATCTTACAACATAACTCTATATTCTAGATACTTCTATATTATATATTTAACTTTAAATATATAAATAAATTTATAAATCCTAGAATTTTATTATTCATATAAAATGTAAAATATAAAAAAAATAATAATAATAATATGATCTAAAATCATTTATAAGACTAAGTAAAAGCATTTTAACTCGTGAAAATCCAAATCTAAGCTTATTATTCCCATGGATTGAAATGCCATAGAAAAAAAAAATAACATGAATACATAATAGACAACTATATATATATATATATATATATATATATATATATATATATATATATATATATATATATATATATATTAAAAAAGAGACTCTTAAATTAGGTTCGAGAACCTATTATATTTCACAATCTTAATTTTAAGGTTGAAGAGTTTTTCATTTTTATTTGTGTTTTAGGCATGTGAGGAGCATGTAGCTCCAAAGAATGGAGGCACAATGACATTAAACTGTTAATTTTTTAATAAATAAAAAATAGGATTTCAACGTAATTCTTTTTTCCCTCGCACAACTTTGTTGCAAGGGTGTGCACTTATGAGGGAAGAGCTATGTTCTCTAGGGAAAACTTCTCCAAAGAGAGTTATAGTCTCCCTATGAAAAGGTTTATATATATATATATCTCTGTGTGTGTGTGTGAATAAAGAAATTCGATCAAAATATTGAAGATGCAATTGGCATAATAAATATGTATACAAAATCAAAAGTATAAACATAATTTGTGAATTGTTTGATAAAATGTCTCAAAGAAATTTTGTATCATTGAATGTCATGATTATAAAACATACACAAAATAGATTTGTATTTGTTAAATTTTTGGATACTTTTGAAGAAATGTGGTTGTCACTAAAAGGGGTCATGGCCTACATAGTGGAGCCATACCCCTTTCACAAGGTTACAATTGCCTCCATAATAGAGTCATCGACTATATTAAGGTTTGTGTTTTGTATTCGCACCAAAAAACTTTAATTAAAAAATTAATGGTTTCTAGGGTGAGTATGAAACTCAAACCCCAATAGACATTGTGGTAATCTTATTGGGGTTTGAGTTTGAAACTCCCACCAAAAAATACTTATTTATTTATTATTTTCTTTAAGTAAATTTATTTTATTTTGGTTATATATTACATGTTAGGAAGATGCAAAATGCGCTCATGACTTATAAGCCTACTTTGAACCTATTCCAAATAAAACTAGGAGTTTGGAATAGGGTTTAAGATGTTCTATCAATGTATGGAGGAATTTCATTTGATATTGAAGCTAAATTTGTTTAAGAATAATCCTTTGATAAGGTTTCCAATTCTATTGAAACAAGATGCAGTTGACATCTCCCTTGAAAAGAATAAAAATACTTTTTAAGGTTATTCTTGACATTGGGTAAAGACAATTTTAATCGGTTGTAATAGCAAGAATGTTATCAACAAAAAGATTGTATGTATTTAGTAAGAATTATAGATTGAAGTTCATTTAATATATATAATAAAAAATAATTTGTAGTGTGGCATTTTTCTCATATTTATACATCCAAATGTATCTATAGGTTTCATTTTTTCTAATGCTTATTTAATTTTGAAATAGGGTTTGAGAATTATACAGACATAATTAATTATTATTTTTTGAAAATCCATAGTTGTAGGTATATATGAATTTATTTATCATTATAAATTCTACGAGCACTTGTAGCTTTAGGATTGTTGTTCATTTTTCTTTTTCTTTTTTTATATCTATTTTTCAACATTCATTTTTTTTATACAAAACAAATAAACACAACCTAATAGAAGCTTTGATACCATGTTAGAGATCATAGTTCATTAAGTGAGTTAATTGTAATTTGTATGTAGCATATTGAACATTAATCTATGATGTATAAAGAATGACAATTAGAAATAATTACATAAAAACATAAAATTATGGTAGGGAAACCATAATGTAAGAAATTCCACAAAATATCATAATATATTACATTAAGAAAACTTACATGATTGTCTTTGTAGACAATTGAACATAGAGAATATCTCTTCCTCCTTCCAAATGGCCTTAAGAAATTATTTGGTATAGAGTGAAAATATATTTCATAATTCCAAATTCTTATCTCATAAAATATTTTCAATGAAAATTTGGGGAATAAATAGGTAGCACCTATAATTTAATAGCAACATTAAAATTAATTAAGATTTAATTAATATTTAAAGATAAACCTTTATATTAATAAAAATTATTAATTAATCAAACATTATTTTAATATGCTAATTATATTTATATTATTATTAAACTAGAGGTATATAAATGTTTACTTTAGACAAATTATTATTATATAAATCTCTAACAACATTGTACTCTAACAAGAACACATCACTCATAAACCTAGAGAAGGACAAAGATAAGATATATCAAAATTCTATATTTCGTGCTAACACCAATAATTCATGGCCAGACAAATGTAAAATATTCTTATAAAGATGTCTCCAATAATTTTTATAAAGAAAGGCTTGTAATTTAAAAAGGAAAGCCATATAATTAAGGATGGGCAACCAATGCTACTTGTTGGAATGAGAATGAACTCTTTGAGTGTGATATTTCTTATGTTCCTTAAGATCTTGAGCATTCTTATGCTTTATTTATATTAACATTCACTATTTCTTTATCATGCGTGCTTACATTTTGTCATTGTATTTCTACCATGTTTATTGTGCACCTCTTATTCTCATTTCACCTTCTATATCATGTCTTATGATTTTTTCAATCAAAGGAATCTTCTTTATGGATATTGTGTGCTTCATTTAACTTCTATGCATATGATATGTTATTTGTGTTATATTTATGATGTCTATCCCCTGTATTACCTCTATCCATTCCATTATGCTTACTATGCTTGCTTATCATGATCCTATTGATTTTCATGTTTACATCTTATGTTATGGCATTCACATTTTTTCATATGGTTATCATGATTTTATTCTATGCTCATATACCTTCACATGTTTATGATCATTATCATGTGTACATCATATGATTATAATTTTTGAACCTTTTCATGCCCATATTTTTTACACCCTACTAATGCATGCATAATTGTTATAAAGCATTTATTCTTATCATTATCTCGTCAATTTTACTTCATTGGATGTAACATTGAAGGAATCTTACATTTTCCCTTATTACACATGCTCTCACATGTATATCTTGCCTATTTCCTTACATGTATATTATTTGATGTTATCTTTTGATGCAAGGACTTCCAAAGGTTATAACTTTTGACTCAAAAGTCTAATTGAGTTGAAATTTTACATGGAGGGGTGTCTCAAGGAGTTGAACACGATGCCAACTGAACTTGTTCAGTTGAAGCAAGTTTGCACACTTTCTCAAGACCATTTTCCACCATCTAAGGCCTCAAATTGAAGATTTTATTTTTTGACGGTTTCTAAAATTAGTGTTTTTTTGTTTATTTCAAACTTCCTCACACAAATTAGTAGTTTCAATTTCTCATTCATTCTTACCTTAGTTAGACTCAAATAATTAGCAAGTTTCATGGCCAAATGAGTAAGTGTGTGGGATTACTAAAAATAGGTAGATTTTAGCAAGGAATTTGACTAGTTAAAAGAAGAAATTTTTCAGCAAGAGAAATCAAAACGGAGTTGAAGAATTGATTTGTTATATAATCAAATTTGTTTTAGAATGAATAATGAAAGAACATATTATGGCATGAATTCTTGGTTGCATCATCTTTTACCATGTTTAAATGTCATATCGTGATTATATAATTTTCTCCTTTCTTGAATTTTCTAGCATTATTTGCATGCAACTAATTGGAGGGGGGTTTTATACATCACTAAAGTTCCTTTTTTGAGTTTATGGTGTAGTAATAGGCTCATAATCATTCACATGCTCAAGGGAGATTTCAAAATCTTATATACTTGGTTAGAGCCCTTTCACGTTTTTGCATTACTAAAGCTCTACTACATCTTATAACAAAAACAATCTCTTAACTTTCTTTTCTTTAATTTTACCTTTCTTTTTAGAATAGTTTTCTAAGTAAGTTGTATTTAATGCTTATTTTAAATATGTGATAGATTATATATTCATTAGAATCTCTTTTTCATTTTGTTGGATTTTGATGGATCACTCATGATGATGAGAGTACACATGATCCACGCTTATGATTTGCATACTTTATATATATATATATGAGATGTAACTTTAGAAAAATACATGTTACTTTCATTAATAACTTTTATTGTACTTTAGCAAGCATGATTAACCATAGATTTACATCCATGGTAAGGTGGGGGGAATGTAGAGAAAAAGGTGTATACTTCGCTTTTTTCTACTCTTGTTTTGCACTCACTTTTACCTATATATATATATATATATATATATATATATATATATATATATATATATATATATATATATATATATATATATATATATATATATCCCTATCTTTTTAAGTGTCTAGATACAAATGAAGAAAAAAGTGAAGAGCATAATTCTAGTGTATCCTTTGAGAGATGTAACTTTAGAAACATACATGTTACTTTCATTAATGACTTTTATTGTACTTTAGCAAGCATGATTAACCATAAATTTACATCCATGGTAAGGTGGGGGGAATGTAGAGGTATACTTCGCTTTTTTCTACTCTTGTTTTGCACTCACTTTTACCTATGTAGATAAATATGGGATCACAATGTCTAATTTGAGATTTACAATGCGAAATTCAATCAAACATAGCCCCATCCTTTCCCTTTAGCCTCTATGGCCCCAATGTTTTGGATTCGTTTGTGAATTCATTCATTTTCCCATCCTAGATACCATCATTGCTTCGATTTTGTTCCCTAGATAATATTACTAGTATGGTTTCATCCATCTTAATTACCATTTATTTCCTCAATTCTTGAGCTAACCCTAGTCTAAAATATGACTATCGTTAATTTTCTTGAGTTTGAAAGTTTTTAATAGAGCAATTAGAATTGCATATTTAAACACAATCCCTAAGGCATCATTAGAACATCTCCAACACATAATTATAAACATTAGTGGACGCATATCATTAGACCAATTAAGAGCAAACAAGGAGCTTCTTAGATGAGAAACACCTCAACATTTGATACTAAATAAATAATAATAAATAAATGACAATGAAAAATAAAAATAAAACATTATCATAATTTTCTATCTTCTGATTCCATCTAATTGATTATATAGAGTTCTAAAACACTTCAATGAGATCTAAACATTATAGACAAAATTCAATTACAAAGTGTGACTACTAACAAATAATAGCCAACTCACTCAGCCCCTTTGTAGGTGCCCTGCCCTGTGTACTGCCTTCAATATGGTAACAAGATGTGCCCCCTTTGTGATTATCATGTTAAGATATTAGTAGTGAGTACCATATTTCTCTTCCCTTCAAATTGATCAACGGTTTCCTACTAGCTTTCATCTTCTCTTACCCTTTGCTAATTACAATGCTCTCTTTACAGATCTCCCAGGTAAGCGGCCTCTTCCGTTCCCTTTGCTGATTACAATGCTCTCTTTACAGATCTCCCAGGTAAGTGGCCTCTTATCGACACACCCTCCAGTCAGTCATGAAACCTGAGAATTGTGCACAAATTAAGTTCGGCATGTCATTTAAGTTTTGAAGTGTGTGGGGGCCGCGCGAACGCGAGCCCCCTCTGTCACAAATTATGACGCGCACTCTCCACAATGGGAGATGCTAGGCACAGCCCCCTCCCAAAGTGCAATGAAGGTGCTCTCCCTAGGCCATCGGCCTTCTTGATCACCGATTGACCCCGCCCAGGTAAGTATGATTTGTTCTTCCCCATCTCTTTCACCTTGTAATCGCTCCCCTCCCTTTTCCCTGACCGCGCCACGCATGTGGGATCACTGAAACACTTGCTTTTCTTCTACCCCCGCAACCCATTTCATTGCCCCACAGCCCATCCTACTGTGTATACTAATTTTAGTAGCAATACTCCCACACTGCAAATACCAACACCAGCGCTGTCTCCGTGTATTGCATAATCCCATCTACTATATATTTCAGAGAAATAGAATTACAATAGGATTCCAGTACATGAAATCAAATAATAATAAATAATAAACAGCTGCAAACTTGGAGATCCAGATCATTCAAACGCAACTGCAATACAGACATTTTTCAAATCAATATCTCTAAAACAACAAAATCATCGACACAACATGTACTTTGCAATCCCACGAATTCACTGCCCAGCCAAAGGGACAATATTTGGAGCGTACTTCGCATTTGTTTGTTTATTTTTCTTCCCCCTAAATTTTTGATTTTTTTTATTTAATATAAGGAGTGTTGAATTTTATATTATTTAACTAATTTGTTTCAGAGAGTTTTATTTCAAAATCTATTTAATCATTTAGTTATTTAATATGGGAGTATGTTTTCTTAGGTTGAAACATTTTCAGTTATGAGTCAAGAATTTATGGGCATTCATTCCAACAAAGTCACATGGAGTACAATATTGACCTCATTTCTTATGGTGTTAAGGTCTTGAGCAAGATTTGATTTTTGGTGGGTTCATTAAGAATCATTCAACTTATCAAATCTGAAAATAAATATTTAAATCTGAATTCTACCTCGTCCCTACCCTCCTTTCTTACTTCATTTGTATCCTCATCATATGAAGATAGGCATTTATTCAAAGGGTCGTGTTCCTTTGTTACTTGCCTTTTCATAATGAGTCATTATCATTATAAAGAATAATCGGTGCCATTTTATTATACTTGTTTGACTTTATTGACATAGACTTTAACTAATTAATTAAGCATTGATTTGTTTGATTGTGCTTCCTTGAAGTAGCAATATTAATACGACTGAATGAATGTGACGTTATCCACCTTTGTCGACAACAAGGATGATGGCTTTCTTTTGATTGTTTAAGGAATATCAACTTCCAATAGATACGCATCTTGGAAATGTTTATTTTGAGCGGTAAGTTCATGCGATCAATGGGTAGCAATAATAATATAAACCACTCGATAATAGTCAAAGGCTCGCGATGATGTGAATCGCCTCCAATGTAAGAAGTTGGTTATTGATAATCAGTAGCGCATTAAAATCTTCAACGAATAGTGTTGGTAGCGGTGAAAATAGCTCAATAATATTCATTTAATATTGAAGCGGCAAAACAATTATTAAGATTTCATCCTTTGTTTCTAAACATCAAAATATATACAACGGTGATCAATATCAATGAAATGTCCATTTTGGAGTGGGTTATTACAGTCTCCCCTTCCTGGAAATTGCTTGCCCACAAGCAATTTTGGACCTTCATGTCGATGTTAGGGTCGCAAGTAAGCATGTAGATCGTCTCAACACATATCCATCACTTCATGTTGGTTCCCTTAAACTCACATAGTTTGTCATACTCCATCACACCATGAAGCCATTCCATGTTTTTGATAAGATAAGCAGCATTTCTAGGGTGTTGTACCCTTCACACAAAAATCCCAAAGGGCCAAAAAGAAGCTAGTTCAAACCAATAGGAGAAACACAAACGGGAGCCACAAGGGCCCAGTAAAACAAGCCAAACAGGCCACAAACAGAAACAACTATAGAACAACAAGCCATTCCATGTTACTCAAAAATATCCTTCATAGAAATTCATGGGTTCCAAGGTTGGTATCACCATCCTGTCAAATCTTGTTGATCAATGGTAAATATGATCTCTGAAAAACTACTAAGGTGAAGAATAATCCAATGGTGTAAAAACTCCTTAGAGGAATGTCCTTTTATAAGAGTCGATGTACTATATTCATCATAGATTGTCTTACTTTCAACAACTATTGAATCCCAAATGATTCCAGGATTCTAAATTAGTCTTAGAAATGACCCATCACGTTGATACCACTTGTAATGTCCCTTGTAGGTATGTCAAAATACGATTACTAAAATTGCCTTAAAATTTGCAATAGATATGACAAATGAACAATCATAGATATATAATAGGATAAATTAGATATTTAAAGTTGATAATACTCTCTTTGAATTTTGGAGATGAAGTCAAATCTCTTTACAAGAGGAGAATTAGGTATGATTTCTTGAAGATAGTCATCATGTAAGAGCTTATGGAATATTATTATTATTCATATGTCTCTAATTTTGGTATGTACAAAATGGTGATCTTGATCTTGACATAGGTCTGATTGTCATTTTTGAATATGGACTCTATAATCATGCATTCATTGAGTATATATATATACCTACCCATTTATATGATTTAATAAGCCTTGAGTCTTGATTGCTATCTCTAATTTATCCCTTTGAAACCATGCATTAATTTGTATATGGGTTTGCCAATATATCATAGATTATTGGCCTTGAAATCTGATTGCTTTGTCTAAATATTATCTTTATAAATATGCAATTTGACTTCTTGGAACCTTCCCTAGTTTATAGAATTGTTGTGTATGCTTCCATGGATGATTACTAGTTGCTCATCAAGAGCTATCCAAATCTGAAAATAAAAATTTAAATCTGAATTCTACCTCCTCCCCTACCCTCCTTTCTTACTTCATTTATATCCTCATCATATGAAGAAAGGAATCTATTCAAAGGGTTGTGTTCCCTTATTACTTGCCTTGTCATAATGAGTCGTTCTCCTTATAAAGAATTATCGCTACCGTTTTATTATACTTGTTTGACTTTATTGACAGAGACTTTAACTAATTAGTTAAGCATTGATCTATTTGATCGTGCTTCCTTGAAGTAGTGAAATTAATATGGTTGAGTGAAAGTGATGTTATCCACCTTTGGCGACAACAAGGATGTCGGCCTTCCTTCGATCGTTTAAGGAATATTGGCCTCCAATGGATACACATATTGGAAATGTTTATTTTGAGTGGTAAGTTCATGTGATCAATGGGCGGCAATAATAATATAAACCACTCGATAATATTTAAAGGAAGTCGATTATTGATAATCAGCGGCGCATTAAATCACCCCCAATGTAAGAAGTCGGTTATTGATAATCAGTGATGTGAACCACCCCTAATGTAAGAAGTCGGTTATTGATAATCAACGGCGCATTAAAATCTTCAATGAATAATGTTAGTAGTGGTGAAAATAGCTTGATAATATTCATTTAATATTGAAGCAGGGAAACAATTATTAAGATTCCATCCTTAATTTCTGAACATCAAAATATATACGTCAGTGATCAATATCAATGAAACATCCATTTTGGAGTGGGTTATTACACTCATATAGGGACTTTAGTAATTGAATGATTGGATAGACCAAAGGAAGGATCCTATGGGTGCATGAAAGACTATACTTTCCAAAGAATCAATAACCATTGTTCCTCACAAAATCATAATCCACCTATAATTGAAAATAGACCAAAAAGAAACTTCTATCCAACAATGAAATGGAAGGAACCACAACGTTTCTCCAGACATCATTCATCCAATTTTCTAAATCATCAAAACTAAGTCTCTTGTCTAGGCACCTATGAATCAAAGACCATCTTCTAATTTATGCTTTCATTCCTTAAATATTGTCATCATCCAAGGTCATAATAGGCACCTCTTCAACCCATTTTAAAGGGACATCCTCCAAGAAAATGAAGCTTCCTCATCCTACGTCTCCCCCTTGTCATCTACAACCATGACAAGGTCCCTTGCTTCCCCAAGCTCTTGCTTTACCAATGCAAAAGCAAAAAGTACAGAAATCATACATTGCTCAATTAGAATGGGGAAAGAGGGGGAAAAATTTGAGCATTTGAGATTTGCAAAAGGCACAGCTATGGAAAGGATTAGAGGTATTTTTGTACTCCCAAAACACCTTATTCAAGACAATAGTTTGGTAAAGTAATTCATAGTCAAAGTTTCATATTAGGGTTTTGGAGCCATACATGAAATCACATCATAAGACTCTGCCTACAAGCTATATGTTGGACTTGTAACTCCTAGATACCACAACATTTATTGTGTATTTTGATGGCTTCTCAACACTTGTTATCATGCCATGACATCATCATTTCAATTTATCATTGTATCATGTTTATGCCATCCTTGCCTTTGCTCTTTTAGTTCATATGCTCCATTAGTGATTTATATGTAAATATTGCCTCAAGTTATTAAAAAAAAGGGAAGGAAATTGAATTTGAAAGTTGTATGAGAGGGAAAAGAAAAATAAAGGTTTTTTTGAAAACTTATAGCATGCCTAAACTTAAGATTCTCTAGACCAACATTAAGTTTATAGCAGACTAGTTACGAGACATTTTGCACACATAGGCTTGACATAGATCTACAAGTTTTGCAAGTAATTTTTGTGAGAATTAATGGATATTTTAAGCAGAGAGGAGATAACTACTATAGGGAAAGAGAAGTGACTTTTTTTAGTTACAAGAATTAAAAGAAAAATGACAAGAAAAAATAAGGCATAAAGGAGTAAATAGTTGTACAAATTTTAGCACTTTGCTTAAGATCGAGGATTTTTATATTGTTTATTAGAAAAGCCTTGAAATTTGTACATGATGATTGTAGTTGAGGTAATTTGTTGCTTGAATTTTTCAGGTTATAAATTGTGGATAAAAATATTGAGATTATTAATTCTCAACTTTATAATGAATTAATCCATGTAGGGCTTTGTGAGTCACATTTATCTATATAAAAAATAATGCTTATTGGTTAAGGAAATGAAAATAGTTTTCTAGAATGCTTATTATATTAAGGAAATCAATATAGATTTATGGAAATACTTACGGTTTCAGGAGAATGAATATGTTTTTCTAGAAAATCTTAAGGATTAAGGAAATCAATATAGTTTTAAAAATAGTAAAAAGATTAAGGAATGAATATAGTATTATGGAAAAGCTTATAGATTAAGAAATGGATATAGTTTTGTGGAAAATTTTATAGCTTGAGGATTGAATATATTTTTATGGAAAAGCTCCTAGATAAAGCAAATAAATATAGCTTTTTTTGGAAATGTTTGTAGTTAGCGAAATCAATATCGATTCTAGAAAGGATCATAGAAGGAAATGAATATAGAACCTACAAATACTTATAGATCATTGAAAATGAACATAAATTTTTAAAAATGCTTAGAGATTATAGAAATATAGGGTTATGTTTCATAAGACAAAACATGTTAGAAGCTACTCGAAAAATGTATTCATTTTTTTGTATATATATTATTTTTTTCACTATTTATGCTACTTCAAATCAATCTATGAAATCTGGACTCAAAGAGGACCAAATCACACCAACTTCTCCATAACCAAATTTGATGTGAACCTAACTCACCTAGTGCAATTATGTTCCCCATGGGTAGTTTTTTCCTATTTTGTACAAATTTTATCCCTCTATGCAAATCTGGCCAATGACATCCATAATTTTGTGTTTGTATTTATTTCAATAGCTATTGTAAACTAAATTAGGTTGTTAAACCTGGAGGCCAACACCTCCCTATAGGGAAGAAGATATGAATATTGTCATTTGGAATGCCTATGAATTGAATGGCCCAAAAATATGTTGTTTAGTCAAACGATTGATTGAAAAGGAAAACCTTGCTATTATATTCATTCAAGAAAAAAAGTCTGTCAAAAAATGACACTCATGGTTTTAAACACAGTCAAATTATAAGTAATCCTTAATCCTAAGTTGGATCATTAGAAGATCTAAAAGACTAGGAATCTAAATTAGCTAGTTAACCTTGTAGTTAATTTTCAAATTCATGCTTAGGGAATTGCTTGGATAGAGCCAAGATTTCAATCGGGAAGTATTTAATTGTCAAAATGTCAACAAGGTAACTATGAGGTTGTTGATAAAATGATTGTTTAAACCCAATTTCAATGTGTAAGTCAACCATCCCACATAATTAGGAAGTAGAACCTATAAAGGGATCCAAGCAAAAGATCACTTAGGCTAATGTTGGTAAGATGGAATTGTTAGGAAACTAGATATTTCTAGTTAGCATTCCAAGAGTAGTTCCAAACCACCCGACATCAAGTAAGGGAGTACATAGGGTAGTGGTGGAGACTAGTTCTCAATGCATGCTTCTCTACTCCTTCCTACATGCCACTAAAGTTGTAAGGTCTATTATTTGACTAGAAAAATATGCATATCAAGATCCTTACAATAGAAATTGTTGTTATAGGAAGGAGTGTTTTATGGTCTATGCCAAATATTAGTATAATGTAGTATCGAGCCCAACTTTGCAATATCAATATTTCAGCAAAGTTATAGCCAACTTATAGCAGCTACATATCATTTTGGTTAAGAGGTCATTGTTTGAGCCTTAAATGATCAAGAATACATAAGAACCTAATGAACCTCATAAACTTGATACCTTAAGCATTATAGATGAGATGAATCTCAAGGAATAAGGGATCTAAACTATTGTTGTGTTTGAGCTAACTCAATTGCTTTCATTCTATTTTATTTGGTCTAGTTCCTTGACAAGTTCAAGCTCTAATAATAGTTGGGGTAGATAGGGATTCCACTTACAAGTAGATTCACTTTACACACCTCTCTCTCAAGAGCTCGTTGGTGGACTCGTGGATATAGAAGACTTGTAGAACTATGAAGAAACTTGAAATACAATATTAGTAGTAATTAATTGAAGCCAAAATTGTACTATATTATGCAATATAATGCATTAAATGAGATGTAAACATGAAAAAACAAATAGCCTAATTAGATTGTACTAATCATGGCGAAGTGTAAGTATCAAACAATATTTTGGTTTGAATGATGTCATTTTGTCACATCATATTTATAATTCTCATAAGGTTAATCTTTTATAACCAAATCATTTTAGTATTTATATCAAAATGAAAAACACAATCAATGAAATTATGAAACTAGTTTGCTAGGTAGTGGTTTAGAAGTTGATGCATGATGATACAATAAAAAAACATGTTTCAAAATAGAGGTTTCATAACACTCCTTAGATGCACTTAATATCTTGTAAAGGAATCATCAATGTTTGAAGAAGTACTAGGCTAATTATCAACAAGTTGAGTTTTTGCACCATAAGCAATATATATTTAGTAAAAATATTAATAAGTGAAAGATAATAATATACAAATGATGATGAATAAAATGACAATTCAACTTCACAAGATTTCTCAACTAGTTCAAGATAATATTAATTTAGAGTTTTTTTATGTTTTCTAGGTCTTCTATGCGTACTCGAACTTGTTCGCCATTAAAATGAAGGTACTTCCATTTTGGTCTATACTTCATGAGAACCTCATTTCGCTTATCTTCAAAACCCATTCTTGAAAAAGCATATGCAACCTTTTTCAGTGTAGCCTCATCTGGTCTAATATCCAACTCCTCCATATCTGTAAAGACCTACAAGTGAGACAAAGGTTAGAGTACTTTTCATCAAAATATTCAAGGACAAACTAACGTTAGAGTGCTTATCATCAAAATATACAAGGACAAACTATCTTTCCACAAGTACACTATGACTAAGCAAATCTTGTAAACTTGGAATAAATGTAAGAGAAATACTTGCAATATTATATAAGAAAATTAGTTATAATTAATCAATTAAAGTACAAAGCTTATGACCTTATTCTTCCATAGAAATGTTTGTCATAGTTTTCTAAATCATTTAGACATTAAGTAGCATGTCCCCATCACTAGAGACCAAACCTTGATTACATGTTTCTTGGTCTTAATTTGTGACATTAAGTGGTGTGTTATGCTCATTCAATAAAATTACATTAGTGAACCATATAAGATAAGGCATGCATTCTTAAAAACACTAATAGGCATAAATGTTATGCACCCATATTACATCTTAGTTAAGGGGTATTGTTAAGGAACTTTGTTGCAAAACCTAATTTTAAAATGAAAAATGGTACACCTACAAGAATAAAAAAAAGTTCATTAGTTTTCTTGGTGATAGTTCTTCCATTAACTTTGGGTAGTTGATTGATTCTTTAGACACAAACTGGCATGGGGATTCAAAGCATTGCAATCAACATGGGATATATAATAAGAAACATGGCACAATACATGGACATCTTCATTCATTTTTAACCTTTATGGAACTTGCCTTTGGGAAAATGAAATCAGATTGAAATCTTCAATTTTATTTTATTTTTGGTTTTACCCTTTAAATTAAGATTTAATTGAAAAATGAATTAAAACTTCATTCATTAATAGAATAATTCATTTTAAACTATTTAGATTTATTGAAACTATATTTCTTTTCTTGCTTCTTTGAAAATGGAAAAAATTGTGTTAAAAGACAAACTGATGTTTACATTGTAGGAAGACTGTATTATATAACAATATAAATATATTAATGCACTAAAGACTAATTGGGATATACAATTTTGCAACCTTGTTTATGGGAAATATTACCAAATATGATGGAAAATGTTGATTGAGTTTTAATATCAAAGCCTTAGATTAAATTATTTGACTACTATATTTTGTATGTTTTTAGAACATGTGTAGGAGATGGTTTAATTAGTTTGCAATAGTGTAGCTAAAATTTCAATTACGTCCCATTTGAGAAGACGTTTCAAAGAGAAATGAATTGAATCTTTGCAAAGGTACTTCCACATCTTTTCATGCTTAATACTTTAAACTTATTTGTGTTATATAATATTATGAAAGTTATCCATTGTTTTCAATACAATCTCTTTTCTTTACAAGTGATTGGATTTCGAATCATCTTGAGTGCAACATTGAATATAGACAAGCACAAAGGCAAATTCATATTTCACCCCACTTGGTGGTCACACCTTGGAGTCCTAATATGTTCCAAAAAACAAGGACATTTTAGGAGCTCCAAGAGGGACAAAATACCTACTCGACATCTTTATTTAAAAAAAAAAAATAGGGATGTCCTAAATATAGGTGATGTTCACAAGGACATCCCTCAAAAATGAAATGTCCAATGTCCCTCAACTATCCCAAGTACGCCAAGATGTCCCAAATGGCCTACTTTTCATAGAGCAACCATAAAAACCTATGTTCTCTCGAGACAAGGTAACAGGGAGATGGGTCTCAAGGACAAGGGGACTAAGGGCCTAGGCTTAGTAGCAGTGGGGTGACGACTGCTAGTGGGGATCTAAGGACAATGCCCCTAGTGAGGTCGAGGGGCAACACCTCTCATGAGGGTTTGGGGGCAAAGTTCCCAACAAAGAAAACCACACAAACCTTCATGGGGCACAACACTTTCACAATTTTATTACACTGCTTTTCACAAAAATCCTTACTATTTCTAATCAAATCTTCATTCTTCAAAAAACCAATGAAGCTAAATAATCTAACCACTCTAAATGATGGTGGCTACTTAGTTTATATTAGTGTTCCATGAAAATTTGGAACATGTTCTTCCTCTTGCTATTTTTCATATTCTTCCCAACGCTCACAATCAACTAATGAAGACTTGGCTAATGCACTCACTCTTGTCATTGCTCTTGCTTTTCCTATCCTAATGCTCTCACTCTTGTATCTTGCAACCTTGCTCAATGTTGTTGAAACGAGATTGATTTGGAATGAGTATGGGATCTTAATTTATTGTTTTTTTGTGAGTGCTTAGGGTCCTTAAACCATTAGGGTCAGAGTTAGTGGCTTGAGTATTTTTAAAAATACCTTTATTATTGCTAAAATTTATAGATTAGATTGTGTCTAAATTTTTTGCATCAACGTTTCGAATCACACTCTGTGATTTATCATCAGGATAAGAGAGCATAAGGAATAAAATGAATAGCTGCAAACCAAGACTAGAATAAAAGGGATAGAGGAGAAGCAGGGGGGGTGGAGGGTAGGCACAAGATTCAAGGAGTCAAGTTGGACCAACTTGAAAACTAAGACCAAAGAATAGGAAAGCAAACATGGGAAACAAGAAAGAAACAATTAAAAGATAACTAATCAACAACAAGATAAACAAGCGCTATAAAATAAGCAAGTAAAGAACTTATTAACTACCTTAAAAAACATAAAAGGGAAACCCAAAGAACAATACAAACACTAAAAAAATCTAAGAAAGAAGGCTTAAGAGGAATAAGAAAGAAACAAGCAAGCAAACCGAGAGGAACAAAAGTAATAAAGAAAATTAAAGCAAAGAAGAAAAATACAAGACAAAGAAAGGACCCAAAACAAAATAAAGGTAGAGAAAGAAACAAAAGCACAAATTAATACACTAAACCAATTTAGAAAAGAAGAAAATAGAAATGAATAAACAACAAAGGAAAAGAAAGAAAAACAAAGATAGCAAGGAAAGAATATATATGTATATAAATATATATACATAAATAGAAAACAAAAAGAAAAAGAAAAAGAAAAAAGAAAAGAAAAAAAGTTAACGATAAAAGAAGAAAAAGGAGAACAAAGAATATATATATATGCATACACACACACACATGTATGTATGTATACACACACATATGTATGTATGTATATACATACATACATTCATACATACATACATATATATATGTGTGTCTGTGTCCAGGTGTCTGGTCTATGTCTGTGTCTGAAACCTGTGTCTAGTGTCATGTATTTACATACATATATATATATATATATATATATACATACATATATGTATGTATGTATGTATGTATGTAGTGTATATACACACATATATATATCTGTGTGTGTGTGTGTGTACATATGTATGTAGTGTATAGACATACATACATATATGTATGTATGTATGTATGTGTGTGTGTACTGATGTATGTGTGTATAGACATACATACATACATATGTATGTATGTATGTATGTCTATACACACACACATATATATATATGCTACCCCTCAACCCCGTTGGGGGGGTTGCCCCCAAACCCCCACAAGGGGCATTGCCCCTCGGCCCCACTAGGAGCACTACCCCAGGGGCGTTTCCCCTCAACCCTGTTGGGGCAATTGCCCTCAAACTTGAGATTATGGTTGTTGCATCATCCAAGACCTATCTTAGACACATTTGTACGAAGGATGCAGGCTCCTTTGAGCCATAGACTTCTAGCTATTGTTTTGATATTTCATATTTGTTTGGAACATTTGATGTCATGGATTTCATGTTCCATGAGTTTTGTATATGAGTCTTTGACTATATTTATATATCTAAGTGTGTTATCTCCTTCAACAGCTCAGCTACAATTTGCATTTATACTTATGTGATCGATGTATACTTGTGTATGTGATCAAATTAGCTTCTATTCAATGATGTTACTGTGTCTTTAAGGTTTATTTAATAAAGGGTGCATGAAACAAGTTTTAAATCCTTAAAAATCTCTAAATTTCTTGGGTTTTTCACTTTGTCGAGTCTATGCCAAGTCTCGAGTCGAGTCACCCTCGCCGAGTTCACACCGAGTTTGATTCTCGGAACTATGGTTTCATCCATGGAAAACATAAGTGTTAAAAAAAATTATGTTTTTCTTTTCAAAACCATAGTAGGGGTTTGGGGGTAGCAGCCCCTAGTGGGATCAAGGGGTTGCACCTCTTGTAGGGTCTAGGGAAAAGACCCCAATGAGGCTTAGCACACATTGCAAGGGTGTGGGGACAAAGCTTCTAACAGAGTCAAGAAAACGAGCTCCTAGTAGGGTTAAGGGGTGGAGCCCCTACCACCAAGTCCAAATTAAGGCCTTTAAGACCCCACAAACCTTTAGACAAGCGAGCTTTTAGCAATATTGTCAATGTGTCAAACAAGTGAGCTAAAAGAATAAATTGTGAAAGATAATTTGTCATTATGTGATTGTGGGTAAGTTTTCCCCATGGAATTGCAAATACTAGTGATTTTTTGGGTAACTTGTCAACAACTTGTTAGGCAAGTTACTCTCCCAGGGGTCTCACCTCATAAGTTGACAAATTTTTCCACAAGTTTTTGATATATGGATTGATGTGATATCACATTCTACAAGTATATCAATATGTGGCAGCATTGCCATAATAGAGAATGAACAAAGATGTAAACACAAGGCATAACCTTGTCAAATACAAAGTAAACATGTTTAAGAAACATACTTTCTAAAAATAAACAAACCCTACGAGAGCATTTCTCATTACATATTTGTTGACTCATAAAAAGACTATCAAAATTTATTTTGCGCCTACTACCGCTATAACTTCTATGTTTAATGATGGTATTTCTCCATATTTCATCTATCACTTCAATTATCTAAAATTTTGTCCAAGTTAGGATAGCAAAAGATACTTCTAATTTCATGAAAATGTAATGTCCCCTTCTAAATTTTTCTTGTTTTCTTTAAGCATAATAAATCGTAACTCATAATAATAGTTGCATAATTAATTATAAGTATGAATTTAACCTAGAATTTGCAGTTTTAACAATTATTAAATAATTCTGGTTTAAAGCTTGTAATGTATCTCAGAAAATATAGAACTTATCCATTTATCTCTACTGTAATTCTCCTCCAATATATAGTGATCTCTCTCTTATAAATGCCTTTGAAATATTTCCAAAGTTTGCCTAAGTTAGGGGTTTTCGTCCACTAACTCAGCTACATAAATTAAGGGATTTTCTTCCTTTAATTTCAGGCTTAGAGGGGTTTCATCCTCAAGTTGGTTGAACCTTGGTTCATATTCCACAAGGGAAATAATAAAATAATATGTCCTCACAAATTGATTCCTCTTCTCCTTACTTTGACTCTCTTAAATAGATTATTTATCCAAGAGCCACCACTCTTTGAATGTCTCGTGATTAAACTTAATATCATTTGTTTATATAATTCAATCCAAGTGGCTGCCTTTTAACTTTAGTCTAGTAGTGATAAAGGGTTGTGATTACTTTTTTTTGTTTATCTGTCTTCTTATAACCATCTTAACAACATTTTTAACCTGCTTTATCTTGTAGTGACTAGGCAGTTGTGCCCCCTTTTATTGCCTTAATAAATTATTAATAATTCTGAATATTTTAATCTGAGTTTAATTTATGAAACAGAGGTATTACAGTACACTGCTCCAGAAACATTTATCCACTTCATGCCAAGGTATCATAACATGGATCCATGCTCATCAATCATGGGCACTACAACAAATAAACTATCTTCTTTAGCAATAATACTCACTGATCCTGGTTTTCACATCGCCCTTGCTTCATTAATGACCTTATCATCATATGTGTAAACTTCAACATAAACGCCTCTTCCAAAACTTTGTTAGAAAGTTCACCTTTACATTTGTTGATCATGAGACCCCATGATGTCCCCTCTAGAAAATGGTTTAAAACAAACAGTATGAATGCAGATAGGTGATTACAGCAGTCACATATTACCCCAAACTTCACCAGTGACGTTGTTGCCAATGTTGGGGCATACAAACTCAATGCTCTTTTCATGTGGCACCACTTACTCAGCTTGTTAGACCAAAAAGTCTCCTTCGTATCTGCTAGTATTAAACTACCTGAAGATAATATCATCTACTAACATACTTTGTCACAACTGTCATTTTTCTTTTCCTTGCTCAGAAATAAAGAAATCTTGGTTGAAAACCTTCTGGCATCATTCCCAAATGCCTCCTCAAGGTTCAATGTTGGAAGACGCCTCTTCAACTTCCTCTTTATGGATATCCTCAATCTTTCGAGTTTTCGGGCCATCGACTTCTTCCTTGCCATTCATCCATTTTATGCATGCTTCCCTCCATCTTCCTGATACCAAAGTCTTTGTAAAATGCCTAAATATACAGCCTATCGGAGTTTTGGAGATCTTTCCCCAATACCACATTGGCATGTGGTATGAATGCTTCCCAATTCCCAATTCTCGCCTCTTTCCCTCAATTCCATTCCAAAATTCTTCTAAGTCCTTTAGGAGTTGGACTTTCAGCATCCCTCTTCAATTCTTCCTTTTCTAGTAAGAAATATGCAAAAATCTAGAGGTTCGATGTCCGACATAATGCTTGTGTCAGGGCGTCAATGGTTTTCGTGCTTCTCTCCATGGTCTAATGGTAGATGGTAGGCTAACGACTTCCTTGCTCCTCTGTTGGGGGTTTGAGAATTTTAATGCTTCATCATTCAAAGGTCCAATAAAGCACAGGGTGGGTATTTTAATGGTTGTAACGATCTCAATGTTGCACTTCTTCTCAACCTGCTCTGCCAACTCACATTAATGGCACCATTTCACCTAGCTACAGGAATAAATGTGATGTCCTCTTTCAATCTAAAATGCCCATTTTGGACGGGATTCATTTTCAGCCATTGGTTTGAATGCCTACAATATCACTAATTAGGGTTTCAACCCAAAGGTAAATTTTGTGTTCAAAGACTCATTCCAAGGGGTTGATTATTTTTCTCAAGGAAAAAGAGGTGTCAACAATCGAAAGTTAGTTGCAGGAGTGCAATAAAAGTCATTGAATATTCAAAGGTACCATAGAAAAATGTGTTGCAAGACAATGTCTCCAGAATCATAAGTACATGTTCAGGGCATTTCAGAAATTCTCTTTAGCATATTAATTTTGTTAGAGAATGTGGCAACATTCTGAAACAATTACAAAGATTGTAATATTTTTTCACAATTTGCATATGAGCTTGTGCAATTCGATGTTGGATAACTATGTTGTGTCTGCAATATTTTCATTGATACATTCTTATACATAGATTAATCTTTCAATATTTTCCTTTCATTGATTTCTTCCTTGTCTACATGACTTTGATACCCATAGATAGGCACCGGTCTGGGGATATTATGACCCATTATCAAAATCAAAATGGTAACCATTTATATAGGATTAAGAGTAGTCCTTTGCATCATAACCTTGCATTATAAAACCAAGGAGTTATCTTCAGTAAGCTTCAAAAGGATTCATTTTATGTGGGTTATGATTTCTAATTATTATCAGCTATATAGGGGCTTTGAGACAACTAGTTCTTGGTTTAGTGACAATCTTTGGTGCCAAGTTATCATGTTGGGTTTGGTTGTCATTGATCCGTAATAGTAAATTTTGTTTGACTTTAATACCTATTAAGGTATATCCCTTGGAATACCCTCCCATGTCTAAGTTGAGCTTGAAGTGTACGAGAGAAAACACACTCTTGTAGAGTTGACCTTAAACCCTCCATTCATTTGTTGATGAACAAATTTCACACACTTGATGACCACACTGGCCTAGTGAGTGGGATTATGTTCTAAGAAGTGGAGCAACTATTTTGGGACCCAACAACACCAATATCAATCAACACTATCACCTTGTGACCTTGCAAAACTCCCCAAACTCTCAAAGCATGGTACTAGGGTGCTCTAGAAAGAGTAGCAAGAGTGCCTCCCGAAATCTCTTCTTTTTTGCTTTCATACTTTGTCTCATTAGTCATAGCTTTACACTCAATTCCTTTGGTCTCTCAGTCTACCTCAGGATGAATCTCTATATAGTGTATTTTCCCCTTCTCCAAGCATTTGTGGCTAGGCTCCCATGGCTCTCTACATGAAAAGCACAACTTCTTCTTCTAAAGCTCATTCTTAGTTTCTTCACCCTTGTTTGGTTTTGGAGGCAATTCTACTGGTTGAGGGGTATCTTTTTGGAAAGGTTACTCATTTTTCTTCATCAACGCACTCTTGGGGTGGACTTTGTTCTTGGTCATTGAATCTTCCAATTTCAGAGTCCTTCGAATAGCATCATGTAGAGATGATGGCTCAAAAGCTTGAACCAAACCCCGAAGTGACTCTGAAAGCCCTTCAAAAAATGGAAAGATGAGTCTCCTCTCTATACTATCCAACACTATGACTGAAATCTTATGAAATTCTGCTACATAATCTTCCACTGTACCCTACTACCTTAACCATGATAACCGCCTAAAGTGCATCTCCCAATTTTTCCTATCAAATATGTCTGAGTCTTTGTGTGAAATTAGCATATGTCATAATTTGATGATGCTCTTGTGTAATTAGCCCATAATGCCACCACTTATGTGTTGTATCCTCTAAGTGAAGAATGGAAAATTTAGTGGTTTCATCTTCTGCCATGGGGCTAAGAGATAGGTATCTAGTTTTTGGACCCATGCCCGTGCAATGACCTTTCTTGAACCATCAAAAGTGAGGAGACTTGACTTATTTAACCTTTCCTACAGATCTTTGTTGGGTTGTCTTTTTTCTCTTCCCAAAATATTCATTGATCTTGCATTATGAAATTGTATAAATGGAATCTATCTTCTGATAACTGGATCAAGTCTTGAGTATGTGTATGCATTCATCAAAGTCATTTCCTGCCATGTTTTGCTCTCCCTCTTCCCATGATTGCTCAACTCTAAGAATGTGGGCTGCGTGATTCTGGGTGGTGATCCAAGTGGAGTTCTATTGTTATGTTCTGACCCTGAATGATTTGAATACTACCTTCTCCTCAATTAGTTTGTGTAGGCCTAAGAGAACTAATTGTATCATTCATATTCTAAAGCATTTGAAGGAGCAAATATGTCATTTGTTCTTATCTATGCATATAACTCTTCCATTCATTCTCTTGTTCTTCCTCCAATCGACCATCTTATTCTTTCTTCTACCTCTAATTTGGTTGCTAGCCTCCCGTATAGAAATGAATTTGCACCCCATGTGTAAATTCCCCTTTTTTCCCTCTCCACTTTAGAAAACCAAGTTCAGAGGCTTAATTCCACCTAAGCCCGCTACTTGCATCCCACTTGGCACTTGTTTTGAGCGTCGGTGGAGGGGTTTATGTCGGGGACGCCCGTGCATTGCGCTTACGTCCCTCGCAAATTCCTGCGGTTGAACCTGTAGAGGCGCTACACTTCTCATTGGGAGTCAAGTTGTAACGCCCCCTTCATCCCATCGACCCGAATATGACCGTTTCTTTCATTCCTTCTTCAAATTCATTCCTTCAACATGCATTCTAGCTTCTTCACAACTTCAAGCACCCATTCTACCACTTCACAAGCTCACTTTCACTCACTCCAAGCATACAAGCTCTCCATTGCAGCAAATACAATGCTCCATCACTTTGGTAGAACAAGTTGGGAACAAAACACCATTGCAGCAGAGGCTCAAGTACTCTCATTTTCTCCCCCAAGCAACCTTGAGTGCTCTTGGTGGAGGTGGTAAGCTTCCCTTTCTTCCCTTCTATCACTTGGTTGAGTTAGCACTTTACTGTTTTGTAGGGCTTTTGTGCTCTTTATTACATTGTTCTCTTTATTTCACTTTCTTGGTTGTCCGTGGAGGTGGAAACACCTAAACTTTGACTAAGGCAGGCCCCTATATAGCCACCCAACATTTTCCTCTCCTTTGTGTGTGTAGGTGAATGTGCTTTCAAGGAGCTAGTTGGTGAGTGAGTTTCTTTGTGAGATCCTTCTTGCCACCTTTACTCTTGCATTTTTGCTTTATCACATTAGGGAGTACTTGGTTTATTTAGTTACATTATTTTGGCCCTTTAGTGGTAGTTAGCTCAGTTGTTAGTCGTTTTCTTAGGTTTGACCTTGTCTCTGTTGTTGTCTGGTTGTATGGACGCCAACACACTTTAGAGACGCCAGTGCGCCACGCTGTCGTCCAAGGACTACGCTTTCGTCCACGGATAGAGAGCTTTCTGAGGCATAGTGTTGAACTTGAAGACCGACTCGCCTAGCCCCATTTTGCATTTTGGGTCTATAGAGTGGTTGAAGGACTTCATAGTCCTCACCATTCTCGTCCTGCATATCCTAACACCCTATTTAACTGAGGTAAGTTAGGGTATCCTTCTGCATCTTGGCCCTCCGTGACCTGGGGCCTTGCACGTGGAGGTCCCCCTACCTTACACCTCTTGTAATGTTGCTTCTAGTCTTTTCTTTTCTCTCTCCAAGGCCCTTTGATCTCTTTGGCTCCACTACGTAAACTGAATTTAGACGTGCAAGCTGGCAAGACTGCTGCTTTGATACCAATTGTAATGTCCTCTTCTAAATTTTCCTTGTTTTCTTTAAGCATAATAAACTCTAACTCATAATAATAGTTGCATAATTAATTATAGGTATGAATTTAACCTAGAATTTGTAGTTTTAACAATTATTATATAATTCTGATTCAAATCTTGTACTGTATCTTGGAAAATATAGAACTTATCCTTTTATCTCTGTTGTAATTCTCCTCCAATGTGCAGTGATCTCTCTCTTTTGAATGCCTTTGAAATATTTCTAAAGCTTTCCTAAGTTAGGGGTTTTTGTCCACTAACTCAGCTATAGAAATTACAGGGTTTTCGTCCTTTAATTTCAGGCCTAGAAGGGTTTTGTCCTCAAGTTGGTTGAACCTTGGCCCATATTCCACAAGGGAAATAATAAAATAATATTTCCTCACAAATTGATTCCTCTTCTCCTTACTTGGACTCCCTTAAATAGATTATATCCAAGATTCACCACTCTTTGAATGCCTCCTGATTAAACTTAATTTCATTTGGTTATATTATTCAATCCAAGCGGCTGCCTTTTAACCTTTGTCTTCTAGCAGCTGCCTTTTAACTTTTGTCTTGTAGTGCTAAAGGGCTGTGATTACTTCTTTTTTTGCATTTTTATCTTATTCTAACCATATTAACAATATTTTTAACCTCCTTTGTCCTGTAGTGACTGCACAGCTGTGTCCCCTTTTACTGCCTTAATAAATTATTAATAATTCTGAATGTTTTAATCTGATTTTAATTTCTGAAACGGGGGCATTACAGAAAATATTATATTTTTATGCTGATCACATAGTTTTATGAGCAATCAACGTCATATAAGGAATGAGTACTGTATATAATTTTAGCATATGTATATATATACAAGTGTTCTTATTTGTGTGAAGTTGAACCATAGGTTATTGTACTACAATAGCATACAAATCAATTTTTCAGAAGGTTAATATGGGTCATGATAGTGGTATCTACAAACCAAAAGCGCTGCTGTAGTGATGTAACATTTCCTTCCCCTTATGAGTCAATTATATGCAGGTGATATGTATATCCATTATATGTTGTCACTTTGTCAATACGTATCAAAGGAACAACTTAGTAATAGATTCTTCAATTTGACAAGGGGTCACTAGTTGTTTGATCCAAATATCTTTTACAATCATTTTTGTCCTTTTCAAAATATAATTACATTTTACAAATACAAGAATAACAAACTTTAGGGTGCCTGGAAAGATATTCAAACAAAACATATAGCAAATATAAGTATAGTGTGTAAATTTTTAACGAGGGGCAGTGACTAAGTATGGAAGAGGACTTAAAGATTATTGCCATGAGCATGGTTTAACAACTCATGACTCGACAAAACTCAACAAGATTGAAATTTAACTCCAACTCGGAACTTGAAAATTTTCCAAACATAAAAAAAAACATACATTTACTAAATAACCTTAAAAACATGCAAAATGAGAAATCGTACTTTAGAGAACTAATAAGTAGTTTTTATTCATTCGTAGATACAAAAAAAGTTCAATACACATCTTTCAATCACAGTTACTACATTTTACTAATTAGCATCAAGTTCAATAGCCATACGATCATAAACCTCAAACATCATAGTGCCGAATCCCCACTATCATGCCATATGCGATCAAAATGGCTAGAAGAGTATCAAAACACATCATAGTGGCCAAAACAGCATTATAACACTTTAATAACCTCTCTTATCACTACATCTATCGCAACACATTCTGCTGCTCCTCATATGAATAAAGGAGAGCCATAACCTCTTGTATAACATCAAGCTCTACTATACCACAAAACAAAACATCTCTTCCATGGATCCATGCAAGATGATATTTGAAGCAATCAATGCCTCTAATCTTCTCATAAAAATTAAAAACTACTTGCCTTATTTCTCCCACTAGGGTTCCATGCTTCCAAGCAAGGTCTGTAAAGTTGCTAATCAAAGCCATATCTCAAACCAAAAACTAAATTTGGAACCCTAGTGTAAATAAAAAATTAAAGATTATAAAATATATACCCTAGTAGCAATCTAAATAACAGAGAAAAAAAAAAGGAATAGTAAAACCCTAGAATGAGGAAATCTAAATCAAAAATCTGAAAATAAAAAACACAAGCAAGGCCATTGTTAGGTTACATATATTGCAAATGCTGTGAAAAAATTGCCATTCGTCAAATCTGTCCAAGATCACAAGAAATCCATTGAAATCACTTGCAAATACATTGAATGTTATCAGCATGTCAAAAGAATGAGAGCTAGAAGAAGAAATTACAGAAAATGAAGTGATTTGATACTTTTCTAGCCACAAACTATTATTATTCATCATCAAGCGAGATTTTTGGTCAAGTTTTGGCAAGTTAACTCGTGAGTCTGTGCATTTTTGTGCATGTTTTTAAACTATGGTTATGAGATAATTTCATAACAAAATGTCAACCAAAGTTTAAATAAAGTCAAAGCCAAAGTTCAAAAGCTCACTAACTCACTAGTACTCACAAGGAAAATCCCCTAGTCTAGTAATTGGGCTGAAAACTCGTCGGTGATTTTTTGGCAAATTCTTGACAAGTTACTCATCAAAACTCATGAATTCATCGGAAGAACTCGCTCATAGTCACATAATGATAGTCAATAGCCACGAAAGCATCAAAACCATCATTTTTCATAATTTCTTCTTCCAACTCTCACTCTTTCAACAGATTGACAACTTTTAGTGCATTTGCAAGTGATTTTGATGGACGTTGTATGATCTTGGACTGATTTGACAATTTTTTTGGCAACATTTGCAAGTTATGTGACAATGCCCCTACTTTGTTTTCATTTTTAGATTTTGTTTTGTTTTTCCCTCTCATTCTAGGGTTTTATTACTTGTTTTTTAAGCTAGCTTCTAGTATTTACATATAATAATCATTAATTTCATTTTTATTTTTGTTCATGTCAAGATTTCAAATTTAATTCTTTATTTGAGATATGGCCTTAGGTGGCAACCCTAGGACCCTACTTTGAAGTATGGAAGCCCGTGTATAACTATGGTGGGATGAAAATGACAGGCATCAACCACTTCAAATATCATCTTGCACAAATACATGGAAGAGATGTTTTGCTTTAAAGTACAACCCAATGTTATGTGAGATTATTGCTCTCTCCTTTCTTCATAGAAGGAGAACAAGTAGAATGGGGCAATGGCAACTGTAGCAGCACAAGGTATTAGTATGAATCTGATCATATATGACATGACAGTGGACATTGTTTTTCAAAACTTTGAGATTTACAATCATATGGCTATTGACAATATGATGTGTATTGAACTTCTTTTTAAATCTATAAATGAACGAAAAAATACTAATCGGTTCTCTAAATTAAATTTTATGCATGTTTTTAAGATTATTTTGTAAATTTAATGTTCGAACTTTTTCTTGATTCCCTAGTCCAAATCAAATTTTAGGCCTCCAAGTTTTTGCCAAGTCTGAGTTTTTAAACTATGATCAAAACAAATGAGGGCACACATAGACAATGAGGAAATAAACAGAAAATGGGGGCACCTCAGTTATTTTGTTCATCTTATTAGTGCAACCCAAGAATAACTGCAAGTAAGCTCTAGAAGGGAAACATCTTGTATTAAACAGCATTTAACTGCATTATATTCTAATCAAATAGTATCATTTTAACAAATGTTTTTACATGATCTCACAACTAAACAACATGATTAAAATGAATAATTTGAAACAAAAATGTTACAAGAAAAAAAGAGACTTTAT
>VDFB02086081.1:115707369-115736583 GCA_007258455.2 Sequoia sempervirens
AGAAATATATACATATTTGCGGTAGTAATCAAGTTCGAATACACCCACCATATTAATAGTCAAAATAACATGTAAAAATACACCACCACTTTCATAGTCAAATATTAAAATGTTAATTATGATACTTTCGAGAATGTCATGATACAAAATTATTAATTCGAGTTTAAACATAAAATGTCAAAGTGTTTACAATTTAGTTAGTGATCATTGATCAATCTGAAAAGTGTGAACATTTTTTTGTGTGGAAGGCAAATAAGAAAAAAGTGTTACACAATTATTTACATTGTGAAAGAGCCAAAACCTTTTTCTTGCAAATCGTAGAAGAATCTCAATGATTTTTTGGGTGTCCTTGCCTTGGAACGGAACTATCCTAAGCCATGAATGATTGACCAGGAACTGTGAGAAAGAAATAAGATAAATCATGCAACTTACATTGCAATTTCTTTCCTTGGGAAAAAGGGTAAAGTTTGCTTTTTAGGGAGAATCTCCTTTACATTTTGAATGCATTGATAATTTTCAAGATAGACTTAGCTAAATATGCCATCTAGGTTTGAAGCTTTTAGGTAAAATGTTTGCTTCTTAAAATTTTGTTCAAAATTTGGGATGGAGAGCTCTCACCTCCTTAGGGAGGAAGAGAGGCCTATCAAACCTAACACTCTTAATGCAACACTTCTTCAGAGATTCTTGTTGATCTGAGTGTTGATGTAGAGTTTCAAAATAGGCATGGTTATATAAATTCTCATCTAGGGACTATCATTGCATCAATTAAAATTTTCAATCCTTTATGGTCTAGACAAAGAGAAGTATGGAGTAGTGTTCCAATGCTAAGAGTCTTATTATTGAATCTCTTTGCTGAGTGGTTCAAATGAGGAATCTATCTTACGCACCAAATGAAATATTCTGTATGCTTTAGGAAGGAATAAGTCCATAAAGTCCGTGTACGAGAATTACAAAATTGAAGCTACGTTTGACTTCCACACACATAAATTTTCACACTTTTTGATGTTCACATGTAAGTCAAAAATTATATGTGCATAATTGTAAAGTATACACTTGAATACACGTAACTCATATCTATTGAACCATGAATTTATAATGCAAATATGGACACCATCGATAAAAAATATTTGTATTAAAAGCAAATAGCCATGTACGCATACATCAATATATGTCGATATAAGTATAAAATATAGTTACAAAATAGCCATATAGGCTTATGAGAATGCCATATAGGCATACAATGTCAAATATATCCTATACAAAATATGTACAAAATTGCCATGTAGGCATACAACAAAGGGCTCTGCATTCAAAATTCATTTCTCTCCATGCTCTGGTTCAAATACAATTTTCTTTCCCTTTGCTTAGCGATCCTATGGCGATAAGTCTATCACCCATTTTTGTTGTGCTTGAGGAGTGCTCCTACTCCTCCTCCTAGTGTTTAGCTCCTGGTGAAATTTTAACTGTTACAATAAGAAGTAAAGACATTAATATATAGAAATTACATTATACAAATTGATATATTTAACAAAATAATTAGTTACGGCCATCTCACGATCGCTCTCCTTGATGGAAATATTTGTACACCGATGTTGAGGCATGCTCAATCCCTATATAAACCATCCAAATAGGAATTAAACTATGAATCAATAATGGTTTGATTTTTCACTAGAACTAGTTCATCTATAACAACGAATGTAAATTGAAATTTAGTAATTTGCCTCATACCTCCCTTATCAGAGCCATCGAGGATTGTATAGCGGAGGAAACACCAATATCCATTGCCCTCATAACGTTTGGCGGTGTTTCTATCACCAACATCTGAAAATAAAACAACAAATTATTCAATCACAAAAAAGTTACAATAGCGATCCACGTGATGACTTATAATGTATAAGATCTAATGAACAAAATTTTGAGTACAAGTATCAACCTATATATTTATGATTATTAGTTATCGAATTTGAAGTAATTATTTGAGTTTGAATGATGTGTAATGCAACATAACCAACAATATGAATAAAAACTACACAAATCTACTAAACTTAGAATTCATTAGTTATGTTCTCTTTATTCTATATTACCTCCATGAACGTTTGATCAAATCTACTGGCACTAGGAGGTGTTTCCTTGAAACCTCCAACATTACCCTATTCAACATCCAAAATCACATATTAAAATACCATTCGTAAAACAATGCTATTAACATGTAATAAATTTATAATTGTTTACTAGTTACATACCCCACTGATAGGTGTATTGCAAAAATAAGTAGGTGGATGACTGGTGTATCTAGTCTATACACTATAACCCTGCAATTTTATTAAAATAATAAGACTAAATTAGTTAATCTTGTATTTCACAATCAAAATTTAATAAATTAAATTCAATGAACATGCTAAATTTTACTTGAGTGTCAATCCCATATGCATCATGCAAAATTTCATTCGTCCTCTCCATCCCCATAGATGCATACAGATCAGGCTGTGTAGTAGCATATGGATCCTACGTAGCACCCTCCTGAGTGCTGGTAGGGTCATATGAACAAGTCGCCCTGCAAGATTGACACACATGGGTTCGAAGGCCACCACCTAAAGACTCTCCTGGATGGTGGTGTACAATAGGGGTAGTGTGATGGATGACACTCCAGGTCAAAGTTGTGGTTGCCTACAATGTCTCTATGTTGGCACTCTCCTTCACAATGATAGGCATCACAATCTGCTCATGAGGCAGCCTAGCGAGAGGTTGTCTCCCTTGCTACGTAGGATCTGGCTATTCACCGAGCCTATTCTGAGTTGACCCCCCACCTCTCCCCTAGAACTCCCTCGTATCAAAATAATTTGGGATTTGGTTCAATACAAACTCACTGTATAGTTTCCTAAGAAAATATTGGGGGACTTCACAATTATTGTACGGTGGGTAATCAAAGACCATATACCATCTTTCATAAAAATGGTTCTTAATCTCTTGGTGGTGGCACCAATGAATAGGAAACCTCTTTGCATTGAGGGTAAGATTTTGATTTGTTTTAGGGTTAGTGAATAGAGAGCACAAATCACCTTTAGTAATTTTTAAATCTTTTACTTGTTTATATGATAATTTGTTTGCATAATATGCCCCTGGCTATCTCCCTCCTATCTTGCCATCCAAATATTTGTTGGGTGATTGCATCTACATTTTTTAACATATCTTTCAATGAATTTTCTATAAGCATTCTTTCTGTGGTTGAAGCATTTGGATCACTCAACCTACTGATAAGATCCTCAAGTTGTTTTCTATTGTTCTCAATTTCACTCCTCAAATTTTCTTGAGTGCCAAGAGGGTATTGAGAGAATGGTGGGGGAGGTTGATTTTGTTGAGGATTTTGCTATTGAGGATTTTCCTCCTCTTCTTGTTGAGGATTTGTAGGATTTCCTACAAATTTTTTTAAAAAATCAAATCTAACCTAAAACAAACAAAATCAATTTCAAACTAACAAATTCAAAAAAAATAGCAAACAATACTTACCTCCCACATCTATTTGTCGTCATGGCACCATATTCGCAAAGAAAATACAACTCTTGTTGATGAAATTTTTAGAAATCCTTCCTCCTAGAACGCGAGTGCGAAAGTGAAGATTTTTGGCCGTGGGTAGAGCTGAGAAACAGTAAAAAGAAAATGATACAGATTTCACTTTTTTTTTTTGCTTTTAAAATCACATAACATGAGCGCGTTATAACGAGCTTGCGTTATAACATGCTCGCGTTATCTCTTTTCAAAAAATTTTCCCATTTGGCCACAAAAGTGTGACCAACTTCATTCACCCACCCACTTGCGTTATGTCATTTTCAATTTTTTTTTGGAATTGGCCACAAAACTGTAACCCAACTTCATGCACTCACCCATTGCATGAAATAAATAATAAATTTTCATTTTAAATGTTTTTTTTGCAGAACACGGGTCTTCTAGAAGATCAAGATGATCCTCAACATGATATAGATCCACAAAATATTGGTTCTTTCGGTACAAATCACATGGCAGAGGATGATGATGATGTAGATATGGAAGATACCGAAGCTGAAGACAATGATGATGATGATGACAATGAAGATGATGTGGTGGTGATGATGATGATGGTGATGATGATGATCACAATGGTGATGATGATGATGAGATAGTTGATGATAGTAACTAGTGACATTCATGATCATATAGACTACATCATGGATCATTGTTGATATATCGTTATGATGACTATTTTCATGGTTACTATCATATGTATCATTTTCATAGCCTATAGTACTATATTGTTGAGTTGTATCATATTGACATGTATCATTTTCACTATATCATTTGGACATGTATCATCTTGACTTGTACCAATTTGAGTTACATAATTTATCAATTTTCTTTATATCATTTGTACATGTATCATTTTCACTTATGTTGATCGTTGGGCATGTATCATTTTGACATGTTTTTGATGTACTGGCATATTTGACTTTCACTTGTTTTAGTTATATATGATGATGATCTTATCAGTATTGACTTGTCAATTTATATATATTAAAAGTGGTTGATGATTTTTGATGGATATTTATTAAGTATGATGATTTTAATTTACTGCTTAGGATGGATGTTGTCAAATTCAATTAAATTATAGATATTTGACTCACTTGTTTTAATTATAGATGATGATCATGTTACAATAATTATATTGTTATTTAATCATATGAGTTAAATAATTAAATTCCTTACTCTATAATCATATGAGTTATTTAAGAGGCACGATATATTTAACTAATTAAATTGAAATAAAACATATTAAATTAATAAATAAAAGAAAAACAAGAAGCACTTTTTAGAAGCAACAATGGAAGCAAAACAAAAGCAAACCATAAGCAATCTTGGAAGCAAAATTGGAAGCAAAATTGGAAGCAAACCTAGAAGAAAAAATAGAAGCAAATTTGGAAGCAAAACTAGAAGCAAAACCAGAAGAAAACCTGGAAGCAAAACTAGAAGAAAAACTGAAAGCAAAACTAGAAGAAAAATTGGAAGCAAAACTGGAAGCAAACCTGGAAGCAAACCTAGAAGTAAAACTGGAAGCAAACTTGGAAGCAAAACCAGAAGCAAAACGAGAAGAAAAATTGGAAGCAAAACTAGAAGCAAAACCCGATGCAAACTTGGAAGCAAAACTAGAAGAAAAATTGGAAGCAAAACCAGAAGAAAAAATGGAAGGAAAATTGGAAGAAAAATTAGAAGAAAACCTGGACATCAAATTGGAAGCAAAATTAGAAGCAAAAATGGGAGTATAAATGGAAGAAAAACTAGAAGCCAAATTGGGTGCTAGTTTCAGCACAATTTCCGACGTTACTTCTCGGCCCTATTTTAGGCACTTTTAGAGGCGCTATGATTTTTCGGCACTAAATCCGGAAGAAAAATTGACACAAAACCTGGCGCTGAGTTGACCATGCCTATTTGTGCCAAGTTTAGTGACAACCAAATTGTTCAATTTATGGCTCAAAATAAACTAAAATCCGGTGCAAAATTCAACTCTAATTGCTTGTTGTGTTGTTGTGGTAGGGGATATAGATACCAGGTGGAGTACCATAGGCTATGCATTTATAGTTGGTAGGACAATAGTGAGTTGGATTTCTTAGTTACAAAAGGTGGTTTCTTTATCCACCACGGAGGTGGAGTATGTTGCTGCAACATAGGTAGAAAAATAGATGATATGGCTACAACTTTGCAAGGAAGAGTTGGGAAAACAACAGGGTGAAAATTACTTGTTTACAAATAGCTAGAGTGCTATACATCTTGCAAAGAATTCTTCCTTGCACTCTAAAACTAAACACATATAGTTGAGATATCATTTCATTTAGTTAGTGTTGGAGGATTGATAGGTAAAACTGGAAAAGATACATATAGATGCCAATCTAGCAGATATGTTTACAAAGGTAGTGACAAGGGGGAAGTTGAGCTCCTCTTTAGCTTTGGTTGGCCTTCAAGGTTGAATTCAAGTATTTAGGAATAATACTTTGGAAGAAATTCTATCCAGTACTAAATAAAATTATAAACCATACAAGAATTCTAAAAAAGTCTTGAACCATACCATATGTACTCTAAAGGCCCAATTTTTATACATATTATACATATAAATATAAATAGGTAGAGACATACATACACATGCCTATATGGATATGCAATGAAATGGATATTCAACAATAAGACTTGCTGAAAATTCCATCTAGCATTGAAGAAAATAGAAAAATAGACTTACAAGGATTCCATCAAAGCCTTGAATATTCTGTGTATGCTAACCACATCAATGAAATGAATATTCAACAATAAGACTTGTAGGAAATTTTATTGAGCCTTAAAGGAAATTGAATATATTTACAAGATCTATAAATTTTTTTCTATAGCTTTTTTTAGTGCTGAATTTTTTTCTAGAAGTTTGGACTATTGAATAACCACTTATATATATAAAAGAAGGGATATGTATATTCATAGGATTTTTAGTTTTCTTATATACATATATATGGTATGGATATAATATTAAAAAGGAATATATATTCACTAGATTTATAGTTTTCTTTTCTGTTTGATAGCTTTTTCAATAATTCTAAATTTCTAAATGACCATTTCGTTGATATGCATATGATATGAGAACGTGTATATATATGAAATGAGAGTTTAAAAATTATATCAAGAGATTTACAAAAAATCCTATCTCCTAAGAATGTTAGCAGTCTTAAAGATGTAATTAATAGGAAGAATGATTACTATTGCATAGATCTCCTGTGTTAATGGATGTGATATGTCTCCTACATGAAAAACATGGATCATTTTATGGCCTTCAATCCAACTACATCTAGGGATCTATTTTTAATTCTTTGATCTTTCATCCATTTCCTTGCCATTTAAGGCTCATCCCACTTGCCCACTTCTGCATAGATGTTTGAAGAACATATGTCACAACAGTTTTAGGATCCAAATAAAAAAGCAATGTTGTTGTAAATACTCCTTAACCTATATTCATATGTGATCTATAGTCACCCAGAAAACACATCCACATAACCACCATAGGTTTAATGAGTAATTGTTGGTGTTTAAGGGTTACTCATGTGATTGAAGTATGTACAATCCTCATCTAGTAAAACAAAATGGTTGCATTTATATTGAATAGAAGCAAAGCTTATAATGCCAGGATATGTTCTAGAGTGCTTCATTAATTCAAACATTTTGAGAGCATCCATGTAAAATATATAAATTATGCATATCTTGCAATCATTACATTTGATGAGATGACATCTCTTTGGGGAATTTTTTCAAACAATTCACATGCCTTTTCTATGCTTCCATATTTTGCATACATGTCCACTAGGGTAGTTTCAATTGCAACATTTGATAAAATTCCTATATTCTTTATTTGATGGATGACCATACCTTGTTCCAATGCTCCCATTTTGGCACATGTAGAAAGAATGTTGGAAAAAGTTGTGGAGTCTGGCTTTACACCTGCATTTTCTTGAAAGTTTCTAAAGATTTTTTTAAAAAAATCCATTTTGTTTGAATAACCTATAATCATTCAATTCTATGAGATAACCTCTCTTTGAGGCATTCTATCAAATAGTTCACATTTTCTATGCTTCCATATTAGCATTTCTACCAATGATGTTTTGATGGATGTCCAAACCTTGTTCCAAAGCTCCCATTTTCGCACACGCAGAGAGGATACTAGCTAAGGTTCTAGAATTTGGCTTTCCACCTTCCAATTTCATTTGCTTGAAATTTTCTATTGAAGCATTTTCAACAAATCCATTTTGTACATATCCTTCAATCATTGCAGTCCATGAGATGACATATTTTTTAGGTATTAACTATCAATTCATGTGCCTTGTTGATCTTCCATTTTTTGTGTGCATGTATAATAAGTTAGCTATAACTATAATATTTGACAAAGTTCCTCTATCCTTTGTGCTTTGATGGATGTACATACTATTCTAAAGCTTCCATTTTGGCATGGGTAGGGAGGATGCTAGCAAAGTTTACAAAACTTGGCTTTAAACCTAACAATTGCATAATTTTCTTGGATGACAATGTCTACCCAACCATCAAGGTTCACATTTGACTGTATTTATTAATTAATTGAAAATAAAAAACACAATGTATTCTGATTTTCAATAAATTAATAAATACGGTCAAATGTGCAGTATAATGAGTGCATAGACAATTTTTTCTTGGATATATTGTAATTGTTGCAGTCCACGAGACATCTCTTTGAGTTCACGTGCATTGTTTATGCCTCCACATTTCAAGTATACATGTCTACCAAGGCAGTTGTAATTACAAAACCTGACAAAAGTCCTCTATCCTTTATGCTTTGATGGATGTCTGGATACCTTCTTCCAAATCCCCCATTTTTGTACAGGTAGGGAGAATGGTAGCAAAAGTTGAGGAGTTTGGATTTATGCCTACCAATTTCATTTGATATTGCATGCAATGATTTACTGTTAACATTAATTTCATATGCAGTTGTGATAGATGATCAAGTGAATAGTGTAATTTGACTTTTGCAATGAGAGAATGAAACAAATGTAGCAGTAGCAACAATTTTACTCGGTTTTGGCAGAGTGAGGAAAATAACCCTTGCAGATGTAGTTGTCAAACTCAATATTCAAGGATGGAAATGTTCTATAGTTGTTTTTTTTAAATCATGATAAATAATAAGCATGGTCCAAGAGAGATTGAAGACATGTTTGAAAATGAGCAAGCATTCCTAGACATTGACAATGTCATGGTGAGGGAGAAACATCTTACCCAAGTCATGCAAAAAGCTCAAACTTCTTCTCACTGCTCGAGATGAAATGGTTGAAGACACAATCTCAGGTTGTGGGATCCATTATCACATCTACCCTATTAGACGCCTACTAAGTTCACCTTTCTCAGTGTAGCTCCCTTGTTACCATTGACTATCTTACTCTCTATATGCCCCTTTACTAGTCGCAACCACACTTCTTGTTTCATCTATGTAGCATAAACGAATGTATGGAAAAAAAATTGTCAATGATCACTTGATAAAAGTGTGATGCTTGAGAACGGGAAAAGGTGGTGGAAAATAGGATGTGAAGTGCAACCAAACACAAAAAATAAAATTGATGAAACATATCCAATGGCATGAAACATTACAATTATCTTGCATTCTTTTTCGTAAATTAGAAGCATTGATTTTGAAAATAAGTCGGGCTTGCTTCAGATAGGGAATGCCTTTGGCATAATTTTTTTTCCAAACCACCTTCATCTCTTTTGATATAACATCTACTTCAATTTTTTTTGAAATACTTGATAGTTGCTGGTCTTCCATACCATAGCTCATAAGGGGTCTTGGTGCTATCCACCCTTAGTTTTCCTTTGTTAAGAATATAGATAGCAGTATGGGACTATTTCTTTCCTATGTATATTAGAAAAGTTGGCTTCATTCAAAATTGTTCTTGACATTTGTTGAATAGTTCTATTCTTCCTTTTCACTACTCCATTTTGTTAAGGAGTTCTAGCAACAAATAGATGCCTCTTTATCCCATGTTCTTCATAGAATTAATTAAATTCATTTGATGTGAATTCACCACCTCTATCAGACCTTAAACACTTGATTCTAGAATTCATTTCATTTTCACCATTGAATTAAAAATCTTAAACCTACTAAAAGCTTCTGATTTTTATTTCAAGAATGTAACCTATGTCATCCTAAAGAAATTATCAATGAGTAACATGAAATACCTTTCACCTTGGAGACTCTTTGTCCTGGTAGGTTTGCACAAATTAGTTTGAATTATTTCTAATGGTCTTGTAGAAGAATACTCCTTGGTCTTGAATCTTATTCTTGTTTGCTTCCCAATTTGACATTCTTTACAGAGTGCTTATAAGCTTGATAATCTTTGGCATATCTCTTACTACTTGCATGGATCTAATCTTCATAAAGTTGTCAAAGTTGTTGTGTTCCATCCTCTTCTACCACAAACAACATTCATTTTTCTTTGGGTATGTGCAGGATCATCATGGAAAAAACAGGCCCTTAAGTGGCAAAAAATTCAAAAAAATCAGAGTTAGGCAACTTGACGTAAATTTTTTAATAAGTTATCTATATTATTTCAAAAATATATAAAAATAGAATCTGTAGAAAATTGAATATAGTTTCTGAACTACTAGGTTTTAAAAAAATAAAAAATCTATCTGGTGAAAATTTTAAATTTCAATGTGTAGTAGTACTTAAATTTCAGGGAAAAAATAAGAAGTAGGTGTTTGTCTGACCACCCTAACCACAATAAAATAATAATATTTTTTTATAAGATTTTAGATATAAGTAGAGGACTCATGTCTCGATGTGATGCATATTTTTTTGTATTTTTTTTCCAAGTAAATAATTAATTATGATTTTTTTATTACAACTTTTAAAAAATATAAAAACTCATATGTTTGACCACCTTAGCTTGGTCAAAACTTCATGAAATTCAATTTTTCATTTATTAATCCTATAGTATGTGAAGCATAGAATGTGACACATGTTTTGGATTCAAAAAATGTGATACCATTTGAAAGTTATAGATGTTGTTCAATCAACTTATCAATCAGGACTTTAGTCGTAATTCAAATAGAAAATGAATAATAATTACTTATTAAATTAAAAGTAAAGCATAATTTATATTGGTGGAAAGCTGAGAATCTCCTTTAAAAACCCTTTTCGTTTCATCAATATTGGGTAAAAATAAAGTTGTTAGCCACATACCCATCATATTGCCACTTTTTGGCCCATCATGATCTTGCACGTACCCCTTTCCTAGAAGACAACTTCTTCCATTAACACCCTTTAAATTGTATAAGTTGCTTTTTGTTCTATAGCCTTCTACCACCATTCTACTAGATTTTTCTCTTTTAGTTTCACATCTGTGATAATGAAATATAAGATTGTATCCATTATTGCACATCTGAATTATGTTGAGGATATTGTGATTGAGACCTTCAACATAGAGAAAATACTTTGTCTTGGATTTTCCATAAATACTTACGGTGCCCTTTTCATAAATCTTTGCAGATGAATTATCTCCAAACTTGACTGATCCATTATTCCACTTAACCAAATTGATGAATTTTTTTTTGTCACCTATCATATGACTTGAACTTCCATTGTTTATTACCCACAATTTTTTTTTTCCCTTGACCATGAAATGTTGTTTGGATAACCATTGAGTTTTCAACCTCATTGTTTGTGTCATTTTTCTTGATATGCTTAATAATATCCACCTTTTGAATTTATCCAATTCAACTTTATCAACAAAAACTTCTTACTTCCTTAAATAGATAAAATATCAAATGCAATTCAAAGGCACAAGAACACAGTTATAACACCAAATTTACATGGAAAACCCTATAAGGGAAAAACCATGATGAGCAAGATGCTTGGAGCTACTATCCAATTCCATCCTCACAAATAAAAATAAGTACTACAACAAGTTTGCAACCGAAAGGAAGATACAAATCACTAAAGTATTGATTTATGGATACAACCAAAGGAATTCCACAACTCCCTACAAATTACAACACTTGTAGAATGAAGCTACAACCTCTGTACATAATACTTGATGAAATCTACTAACTAATCATCACCATAACACTTTTTCTCAACAACCTCTACTACCTTCAATTCACTGCTTTGAACACACTTCCTTACTCACACATATACTATTGTCGTTGTCTCACTACCTTCGATACACCTTATATACTTCTTCACATACACACTCACACTCATACATTTAGCAACAAACTTGATCTTCCATTTATATCCTCCAAAAGATTAAAAAAATTATCCTTGTTGGCCAAAATGAAACATATGACATGAAATGTGTAATGAACATTAATAAGTCAGCTTCAAAACATCCAATGTAAGTATAAATCAATGCGGTCCAAGACAACATATAATTATGACCTATTTTACCTTAGCACACATTCCCACATTGCTACACACTTCAAAATTTTGGCACAAACACCTAAATAAGCCAAGTTGGCTCAACAAACATTTAACCTTCCACCTATTAGCTCCAAACCAAAGGCAGTACTAGAGAGACCAAACAAAATCATGTGAAAATATTTTTTTACATTATATGATATTCAAAAAAATTCGCATACATTCTTTTATTAAATTCACACTACTTTCTACTAGCGCAAGAAAACATACATTGACCCCAACATCTCTTGCAAACCCAAAAAACCACGGTCTTGAGATAGAACATTGAAAACTCAACTTGTGGTTCACCACAACATATAAAACTTGACATGAGAAAATAGATAGACAATTTGAACTCATCCTCCAAACTGCAAGACCACATGTTCAAAAGTAGAGAAATGTGGATCATTCCTCTGAATCCTTCTTCATTACAACAAAACACTCCTCACTTTTCTATCTCTATAAAATTTTGTGGAAACTCTCCTACACTAAATTCAAGAACATACATACATCATATCTACCTCTATCTAACTTCCAAACTGCAAGTGCATATCTGTAAATGCGAAGGAATGCTTGTAGCATTGTCCTGAGCTTCTAAACGGTACAACATCCTAAGCCACTAACTGCATGAAAACCTTTCATAATTTATTTCATATCTTATGGAATATTTTACATCAAGAGAAAAAGAATACAATCATTCACAACACGATATCAACATGAAGAAACCACTTCATAACAACATTTACTTATTCATGAGCAACATGAGATGTAGTACAACTCATGCTCATGACATTCATAATTATGTCCAACACTTCACAACACTTTTGATCATCACACTGATTACATCACATGCAACATTTCACAATAGCACTCTTTTGTCATCAATGAAAACACCTACAATAATAAAATACCTATAACAATCTCCATTCTTTTGACATCAATGAAAACAACTATGAAAAATGGGAATTCCTTGGTCCCTATCTACAATAGCCAAGGAATTTATAACCAATTGATCTACAATATGGATTGCTCAATTGAAGAGGACACCAACATGAAAATAAGGGAATCAAGTGTCATATCTACTTCAAAGAGATGATTGGTGTCTCCTTATCCCATGATGGAGATACCACGACCTCAATCTTAGCATAAGAAGTCCCATGTAGTGATAGGTCCATCTAATACTACATTTGAGAAGCAAAGACCATTATCTTTAGTAGTAGGATCAAAAAGGAAGAAATATAAAGAAAAAAATACTCATTTGAAATTAGTGAAGAAGTGAGTAAGAAAGAGATTCCTCTAAGAAGGAAAAGAAAAATAAAGAGTTCATCTTGAGCCATATTTGTCCCTAGGTTCAATGGCTCATCCACTCCTTCCTATTCTCCCCCACATGATTCCCCTCTTCTATCTCCTTCTCCAAGTACTCCTCCACCTCCCATTGCTTCTCTTCCTCCTCATACCTCTCCACTTCACATCCCCACTTCTCCATTCTCTCAACCTCCTCATTCTCCTCGTATTCCTTCTCCTCTGCTTTCTCTTCCAAATGATACTCCTCTTCCTTCTCCCCAAGAAAGAGAATAACTACAGGTAACAAATGAGGAAGTTTAGAACAAAGAGGTAGTAGGAGAAGAAATTGGAAGAGAAGAATTAGAATAAGATAAAGAGGTACTCTAGGAAAACCATGAGGAATCTCATCCCTCACATAGCATAAAGGTCATTCCTATACTCAACACAAACTATCTTTTAATCTCCTAGTATGGTTAAACCATACCATTTAGCAAAGGAAGAGGACACATATCTAAGAAGAAGAAAAGAGCTTAATAATTCTTGCTAATGCCTTCTAGATTCCAATTAATAAAAGAGATAAAGGAGGTTGTCTACTATCACCATGGATGAGAAAGGGAACATAGTAGTACAAATTTCTATTCTCATGGCAGACAAACTTGATTTAGACATGTTTCCTAAAGATTATTAGGTACAACAGGTAGACTTGGGTGTCTAGAATATAGAAGGAGAAAACAATAATTATAGATGGTTGTATCCACTATCCTCCAAAGGAAGAAAAAGGATGAAAACATAAAGGAAGAACTTAAATATTAGGTAGCCCAGTTGACAAGTTGTATTGATAATCTGATCAAGCCCATTGATTTAGTTGCTCATGTTTTGGTATTGCAAGGTGAACTCAAAAGGGATGCCCAAAATTCAGATCCCAAAGGTTTTTTATCTTCTTCTAAAGAGTGGGGAAACAATTTGCAAGCCTTAGCAAGTAGGATTTTGAAGAAAGCAATAAATGCTTATCATTGTATTAGTGATGAAGCCAACTTAAACCATCAAATGAAATTGGAAATAAATGAGGATTTATTGGTTTGGGATGATTACATCCCAGTTTTGCAAAATGTTAAGGCTAATCCCATGGAAGATTTAATAAAAGTAGTTATGCTACGCCCTTAATATTAGTGTACATCAGGTTATGAATAGTCGACTTGTGGCTATCTTAACTCTCTATTAAGTCATATTATCATTAGTATATTGTTATTTAGTTGTTTAGGTCGGTCTAATTCTTATATAGGTGTGTCTAAGTCGGCCTAGGTGATATCTTTGGCATAAATAGGTATATATAGGAGGTTGTGAGTCTTATTTCATCATCAAGTGTGAAGTGTGTCTCATTAGAGATATTTGGAGGTTTTCCCCCTTGAAGTGGCTTGTTATTCTCAGTTATTATCAAGTATTTGTAGCATATTTCATATCATATTCTTCTATTGTGCAAGTTATTTCATAACAAGTGGTATCAGAGCATGATCTTGGCACCATAGAGGCAAGGTTTTTCTCAATTTTGGAAGCGATTTTGGGAAGAGCATATCTTTCATATTTTGGTGAATTTTTTTCTGATTTTTAAAGGTTTTTTGAAGAACATATTGAAGAAGCTACATTAAATATTTTAGAAGAATTGGAGCAGAATTAAGCGAATTATTGCAGAATTAGGGTTTCTACACTATTTTTTTGGAATCTACATATCTCTCACATCTTGTTGAATTGAAGTCTGATTTTTATTGGGTTTTTGAAGACATACCAAATGAGATTATAGTAAAAATTTCAGATAATTTAAGTTTCATTTGTGTGATTTATTTCAACATTAGTGGTTTCTATCATGATGGGGCCTGCAACAAGGGGTAAAAAGAATGTTGTCACTCCGGGGAAGACTCCTGATAAGGATGGTGAAACAATAAAGGATGTTACTCATAATGAGGAAATCAATAAGGTCAAGGAAGACATTTCCTCAATTAAGATGGATATGTGTGACCTAAGAGGAGATATATCGGACATACGAAACATGTTAAGCACCTTTATGAATAAACCAAGAAAGGAGGTCTCAAGCAGCCAAGAAGCAGAAGAAGAAACAAATGAAGAAGGAGAAGAAGAAGAAAAAGAATCAAAAGAAGAAGAAGAAGAAGAAGAAGAAGAAGAAGAAGAAACAAATGAAGAAGAAGAAGAAGAAGCAGAAGAAACAAATGAAGAAGAAGAAGAAGAAGAAGAAGCAAAAGAAGAAGAAGAAGAAGAGGAAGAATAAGAAGAAGAAGAAGAGGCATATGGAGAAGTAGAAGAAGCAACAATAGAAGAAGAAGAAGCAAAAGACCAACCAGAAGAAGAAGAAGCAGAAAAAGACAAAAAAGAAGAAGACAGAAGATACAAAAGAAAAAGAAAAAGACAATGAAGAAGAAGTTCCTAATCAATCTATTCAACCAATGCAAGGGTACCATATATTATTCCTCACCTCTTACTCTATGACACATCAAAAGGTTCAAGTAAAGGAAGAACACATTCATCGCCATCAAGATCTTGATGTAAAGGGAAGACACATCTTGGAGCTGAAGTTAATTTTCCAGAAACGCATGAAGAAGCTGGTGACATCAACAATTCCAAGTTACCTCATTACAAGGAAATATTTTCTAATTGAAGATGCTACATGGGAGGATGAGGAGTTCATTCAAAATAATCCAAACTTGATTAGCATTGAGGAGAATGCTTCTTTGAAGAAGGGGGGCATGCTACGCCCTTAATATTAGTGTACATCGGGTTATGAATAGTCAACTTGTGGCTATCTTAACTCTCTATTAAGTCATATTATCATTAGTATATTGTTATTTAGTTGTTTAGGTCAGTCTAATTCTTATATAGGTGTGTTTAAGTCGGCCTAAGTGATATCCTTGGCATAAATAGGTATATATAGGAGGTTGTGAGTCTTATTTCATCATCAAGTGCGAAGTGTGTCTCATTAGAGATATCTGGAGGTTTGCCCCCTCGAAGTGGCTTGTTATTCTCAGTTATTATCAAGTATTTACAGCATATTTCATATCATATTCTTCTATTGTGCAAGTTATTTCATAACAAGTTACAATTTAAGAAGAAGATCAAGACAAGCCAAAAGAGTGACTAAAAGTTGTACAACTGAGGGTTAAGAATCTAAATAAATTTAAACACAAACTAAATAACAATAAAGGCCTAACTGAGTAGGTTATGATAAAAATAGAATATTTTGTGGAAGGTTTGATATGTAATTTTTTGGAAAAATTCATTGCACAATCAAATTAGTCAAATGACCATTGACCAAATGATGATGCAAAAGGGAGAGCTTCAAGGTTTTCAAGAAGATTTTTCTATCTTTTGATGACTTGTGGGAAAAGTTGAAGAATTATGTATTCTCTTGGAGGATAAAATTTAAGTATCATAAGGGGCCCCTCATGGATATGATGAATGAATTTTTAATTATTTAAAAAAATTAATTTATAGTAATGAGTAATTGAGTGCAATTAAACTTTATTATTTTTTATCAATGTTGTAATAAATCAACATCTCAAATGGAAAAGTTTCAATCTGGCATTGAATTTTCGGTTACACTTCAATTAGGGAATTAGTTATTGAGTTTAGTTAAGTCTATTTTTTGATAAGGGTTGATCACCCCAATTAAACCCTCTATTAAATTTCTTTTAGATTCACAAGATATGGAACACATGGTTCTTATAGATTTTAGCTATTTTGAAATTGTTAAGGATCATAGACTATTTTGTTTGTAATAAACTAATACAATTTCAGTATGGATTTTCCTACTATACTTTGTGACCATTTTATAAAATATCAAAGGATTACGCCTATTTCATGCATATGGATCTTGATCATTGGTGACAATATTCCTTTTTAATTTATCTAAATTTAATAAATTGGTAAAGTCAAACTTGTTAAGTTGTGATATGAATAGAGTTGTATCTTAAATCTGTACATGGTTTATGGTGATTTAATTTAATGTGGCTTAAAAATATTGAGATTATAAATTTCCATTGATGATTACATTTGTATTAATAGTGATTGGTTAAATATTGATTACTTTAGTACTGGTTACTGTGATTTTTTCTAACCATTTCAGAATTGATAAATAGAATGAGATTTATCTTTGTCCATTTAGTTTAAGTTTTTTCTTTAAAATTATCTCTCAACCTGAATATTTTGAACTTTATTTTATAGTACTTTAAATATTTTAAAGATAACTTTTAATTGTATAGAAATGCTAAAGAATTGATGTAATGATATGCAATAGATCTTGAGTTATGAGAAATATATGCCCTTATTTGATGTTGCATGTCTTGAATATATTTTCCAGAATATCTAAATGACTCAAGCCCCTTGTTAAACAAGCTTACATAAACCACTAAGCTACCAATTATGGTCAAGAATTGGCCTAAAAGGAACCTTGGAGTAGGAATCCTTACTTTTCAAGAAGAGTAGTGATTTATTATTACTCAAAATTTGGTTGTGCTAAAACCAAATTAGCAACACAATGGAGAATATTTTGATTTCTAGTTGTAGATGTATATGCCTATTCAAAGACATACAAAGAAAAAATCAAAGGTTATTCAAGGATTATACTTGACAATTGGGTATGTGCAGGATCATCATGGAAAAAATAGGCCCATAAGTGGCAAAAAAATTAGAAAAATTAGAGTTAGGAAACTTGATGTAAAAATTTGAATAAGTTATATATATTATTTCAAAAATATGTAAGAATATAATCTATAGCAAATTTAATGTAGTTTCTAAACTACTAGGTTTATTTTTTCTAAAAAATCTGTTTGGTGAAAAATTGAAATTTCAATACAGTAGTACTTAAATTTTAGGGAAAAAATAAGAAGTAGGTGTCTGTCTAACCACCCTAACCACAATAAAATGATAATATTTTTTTATAATATGATTTTAGATATAAGTAGAGGACTCATTTCCGAATGTGATGGATATTTTTTGGTAATTGTTTTCCAAGTAAATAATTAATTATGCTTTTTTTATTACAACTTTTAAAAAATATAAAAAACTCGTATGTTTGACCACCTTAACTTGGTCAAAACTTCATGAAATTCAATTTTTTTTAATCCTATAGTATGCAAAACATAGAATGTGACACATGTTTTAGATTCAAAAAATGTGATACCATTTAAAAGCTATAGATGTTTTTTAATTAGCATATCAATCAAGACTTTACTTATAATTCAAATAGAAAATGAATAATAATTATTTATTAAATTCAATGTAAAACATAATTTATATTGGTGGAAAGCTGAGAATCTCCTTTAAAAACCCTTTTCGTTTTATCAATTTTGGATAAAAAAAGGTCGTCAGTCACATACCCTACACATACCCATCATATTGCCACTTTTTGGCCCATCATGTTCCTACACATACCCAATTGAAGAATCTATCAAGGTTTTGGGCATTCAAAGAATCACTGTGAGCCACATCCATGACTAGGTGATCTTCAATATCTTTTTCTCCACAAGAGTTTTGGCAATGAGTATTAAGTAGAATAGTAAGTTGTTTGTGAACCATTTTGTAAATGATAATTACCTATCATAAGAAATCACTTCCATCTCTACATTTGATAAAAATCTAATTAATGGTCTCATTTTTGATGCCATAGATGCCACAAGTTATACTATGAATAAAAAATTGGTTGAGGCTAGTACTGTATACATAGCGTGTCTATATAAGAAGGACATGGAAGCATTTATGAAATTCATCTATGGGAACAACAAAGAGCTATTGTTTGTGACACAAGTGGAAAGAATGATTGAGCTTTATTGCAACATTAGAATTTTATATACAATGTTTCCCATATGGTGTTATGAAACACAACATTTTAATCTCATTTTTTTTATCAATGAAAGGGAGCTACCCCCTTAGTAGAAATTTTCTTATATATATAATGGAAGTGTATGTTGCAATAATATATAATGGAAATCCCTCAAATAGTAATATATACATAGTTGGATGAATATAAGAACTAAAAATGTATGTTGTATTCTATTTGCAATGGAAACTAGACAAATACTAACACTATTTGACAAATATAAAAAATGAAGATGTATGTTGTTGTGTCTAGTTGGCAATCAAACTACAAAGATACATAGACACTTTCATGAATATATATATACGCATACGTATATACATATGTATATATATGTATACATATGTATATATATGTATACACACACACACATATACATATATATACATATGATTGTACATGTATGTATGTGGGTAAAGGCACAAAGATAGGGGACCAAAAATGGCTTAAGTGGCCATTTTTTTCTAAAATAATAAAAGACTAGTCTTTGATGAGAAATTGAAGATTGTTACACAGGTATGTGCATGATCATGATGGGCCAAAAAGTGGCAATATGATGGGTATGCGCAACGTATGTGGCTGGCAACTTTTTTTGTACCCAAAATTGTTGAAATGAAAAAGGTTTTTAAAAGAGATTCTTAGCTTTCCACCAGTTATAAATTATGCTTTACTTTAATTTAATAATAAATAATTATTATTCATTTCTATTTAAATCATAACTAAAGTCTTGATTGATAGGCTGATTGAAAACATCTATATTTCAAATCGGTATCACATTTTTGGAATCCAAAATATGCAGTACTGTCACATTCTATGCTTTTGCATACTATAGGTGATTGCAAAAAAATTGAATTTCATGAAGGTTTGACTAAGTTAACGTGGTCGACATACTGAAGCTTTTTTGTATATTTTAAAATTTGTAATAAAAAATTCATAATTAATTATTATCAGAAAAAATTACAAAAAAATATGCATTACATTTAGACATGAGTCCCCTACTTATGTCTAAAATATTATAAAAAAATATTATCATTTTATTGTGGTTAGGGTGGTCAGACAAACACCTACTTCTTATTTTTTCCCTGAAATTTAAGTACTACCGCATTGAAATTTTAAATTTTCACCAAATAGATTTAAAAAAAAAAAAAACCTAGTAGTTTAGAAACTACATTCAATTTGCTACAGATTCTATTCTTACATATTTTTTAAATAATATAGATAACTTATTCAAATTTTTACGTCAAGTTTCCTACCTCTGATTTTTTTGAATTTTTTGCCACTTAAGGGCCTATTTTTTCCATGATAATCCTGCACATACCCACACTCAAAATTTGAAGATGCAATGGAAACAAGAGTTGTAGTTCTCTTAATCTATTTTATAAACTACTTTTTTTTAAATGGTAGAGATTAAAGGGTTCAAAAATAAGGGCTACATAAAGTGGTCTTGATTTTTTTAAACATAACATAGTGTATAGTGTCACCCCCCCTACAATGTTAACCTTTTTTTAGTATTTCAAAAATTGCTTTAGTAAGAATACCATCTAGTTTATGACTAAAATTTTTCTCCTAATTTTTTAATCAATATGAGTTTTTACTAATTTTCAAAGTGGAAACTTCCTACAAGTAAAAAATTGAGCACCTTCCCCTCTAAACTTTTTGAAAACTGATTGAAAATCATTTTTTTGTATATGTGTAGAATGGAGCACAATTTTTTAAAATATAATTTATTTGAAATTTTAATGAATGGTGAAAAATAAAGTAAAAAATACCACACATTGGTTTTTGACAAAAAAATGATACATTAACAAAATAAATTAAAGATGAAAAATTTAACATACTCAAAATGTGAAAAAAATTACATGGTTAGATAGCTAAGAGAGAGATCAACATTATTGTGGTATTTTTTTACTTGATATTGAAACATGTGCAAGCTTGATGAGGAGCATGCTCGATATTATGTCAAATTTTTTACTATTTGCAAAAATACTTCTTTCGATGTTGGAAAGTCACTCTAAACCTTTGGGACCCAAGGAAAATCCAAGCCAAAGTCTTCAAAATTTACAAAAAAAGGAAATAATACAAGCACATTATAACATGTTTGCATTATTGTTTTATTTGGAAATGTATCTTTGTATTTCTCTCTTTTTGTGAAACTATATACATGGAATAAGCATTTATATATAGACATTTACTTTCTTATATTTAAGCTATATTTCATGTATCTATTTTCATGATGTTTGCGAATGGTTTTGGATCTCTAGGAGTTATAATATATATTCTAGGTTTTTGAAGATCTTATAACTTTTTAGATAGTGAAATTTCAATGATTAGTAGGTCAAATTTTAGTAATTATTAGGCTCCCATCCTCTTTCTCTCCCTCTCTCTTAATCTATCTATATTCTTTTCTCTCTCTCTCTCTCTCTCTCTCTCCCTCTCTCTCTCTCTCTCCATCCCTTTATCTACCTTTATCTCCCTTGAGCTCAAGGTCTTTCTTTCTCACCTATCCCTCTCTACCTCTCCATCCATCCCTCCCTTCCCTCTCTATCTCACTCTCTGCTTCCCTCTCTAATTCTTTCTATCTCACCTCTCTCTCTTTATATATATATATATATATGTATGTCACTACCTCTCCCTCCCTCCCTCCTCTCTCTTTACATACCTCTCCCTCCCTCTCTCTCACACCCTCCCTTTATCTACCTCTCTCCATATATACTTCTCCAAGTATCTCTACTCTATTCCTCCATCCATAGCTCTCTCTCTCTTCAATTGGGAAGATGTAAATAGAGAGAGAGAGGTAGTGATAGAGAGACAAGGAGAGGTATGGAAGGAAAAGGTAGGTAGAGAGGGAGAGGGTAGATAAAGAGTAGATAGGGAAGGAGGGAGGGAGGATAGATGATATGGCTGCAACTTTTCATGGAAGAGTTGGGAAAACAATAAGCTGAAAATTACTTGTGAATATAGAAGTTATAGGGGTTGTAGATCATAGAAGTTATGTTAATTATATGTGAATATATTTATGGAGACTTGTTATTTGGTAATCCAAATATCATGAATATGAGTTACAAAGTTCATCATATATATGTATGTTGTTGTGTTGTCTGTGCAATAGGAACTAGATAAATACTAACACAATATATAGAAAATGTACGGTACTATGTTCACTTGGCAATAAAAATGAGTAATTTAAAAATAGCTTAGATGAATATAAAAAATGAAGATGTATGCTATTGTGTTTAGTTGACAATCAATATTTTAGACGTACATACACAATTTCATGAATATATATATTATGTATATGTATGTACATATATATATATATATTCACACACACACACACACACATATATTAACATGGTGAAAATGTATTGGTGTGTCCACTTTTAAAGCCAAACATAAGTGATATAAAAATATTTTTGGAGAGTATTAAAAATAAAAAAAATTAAGCTTATGGTTTTAGTTGGTAATCAAAATACACAAATACAAACAATTTCATGAACATAAACACGTATTTTTACATGAAGCAACATGTCTTTACAATTTACATTTGTAAAAATACAAATAATATCGTGTATAAGGGACAACAATAAAAATAGTTGGTAACCACAAAAAAAAGGAAAATGTATGTTGTTGTGTTCACTTTAGTTGTAAGAAAAACATCACAAATATATACACCATTTCATAAATATAAAGGGGACTTTTATGAATTAATCAAAAAGGAATAAATAAAGACAATTTCCTGAATTTATAAAGGGAGTTTTTAAGAATTAACCTGCCCAAAAAAACCTTTATTTAATAACTTTTAAATAAACACTTCATGAATCGAAATGTGAATTTTCTAAAATAAGCCCAAAATAATGAGGGTATCTTGAAACAATGAAGAGTATCTAGTCATCATATTGCAAGATGGAGACAACATTGAGCAACTAACCAAGAGTGATGCATGATGAGAATCGACGAAATTGGTCAAAATATCATGTGAAATAATCCCCTAATCAAATATTTTTATGAATAGAAATAAGGGTTTTATAATATGATGAATTTTTTTAAAAAAGTGTGTAATAATCTCATTTTTAGACAATTTCATGTTCATATAAATAGGTGTTTAGGAATAAAACCATAAAATTATAGGAGTTATGTATTATACAGGCTCTTTTATTATATCTTTGTATAAAGTGAATGGGATCATGACGATGAAACCCTAGACAATTTGTATAATAATGCAAAAAAGATAGGATTAGTGGAGCAAATTGGATTTAGGAGTACCATTGTCTACAATATGAAAGGAGAAATGATAGATTGACATTACTTGAAATCGTGGAGAGCATCTAAAAGGCAGGTTGTGTGAGGGTTATTGAAGAAGTAGAGCGACACAATACAAAAAATGGAGGGAAATGAAATAGCATGACATAATCCCATGCATAGACTCGATGTGGAACTTAAATAGGTTAAAATGTGGATGAGGTCCAAGTGAACACAAGTTGTGGACATGGCGTTGGGAACATTTAGCAACACTTCCATGAACTTTGAACATTAACAAGTGAATTTTATGCATTTATAAGTAAGCGGTGAAATTTTTATTTGAAGATATAATTGCATGTTTATATGATTAGGAATAGGATTTATTTATTTATTTTTCTTTATTCTTGTTTTTGTTTTAAGTGGTGGTCAAAGTGAATGGTACTTGGGATGATAGGGAATACATATTGGATGTCATCTACAAATGATCACTTTTTGACCTTTGTGAGCATAATGAATCCTCCCACCTTTGTTGAAAATGTCCAAAAGTAAAAACAATAGCTATAATCTCTTAAATCACATACGAAGAAAACCCAAAAAATTGTGACAATTTAATGTACCATTTCAAAAATTAGAATGTGTGAAATTAGCTATAACAGCTATTCGACCCCTTCCCTTATAGAATCACAAAATCACTAAAAATGAAATCTGCACACAAATTTAGAGTAATCGAGTGACAAAATACCGCATGACCTACTAAAAGGCCCAAAAAAAGAGAGTATGAATAGGATCTTTTTAATTACACGTTGTCTTTGTACATTACACTACTAATCAAGAAGTACTAGACCTCCAACCCTATGTAGCATACGGGGCGGCTTAACTGGCACACTCTAAGCTTTTGAATGCTTAGGTGGCCAGACCCATGTGGGGCCCTTTTAACCCCTTTTAACCCAACCTTTCTGTTTCTGTAGCCTTTCTTAACCTTTAAATTTTTCAAATTTCTATTTTTGTTGTATGCAATTTACATTTCCCGTTCTTGTTCTTGTTCCCATGCTGTTCGCGTTTGTCATTTCCACCATTCACATTTGTTTTATGCAGCCAAAACAATAGACACGTTCAAATCAGCGGAAGGATGCACTAGCGAGAATCAAATAGGAAATGTATAGGCATTGCTTTTAAGCCATTCGCTGCATTTCAACATGGCCTGGCATTACAAATTTGTTTTGTCATTAAAACGTTTTAATCCCACATGCATTCCATGACATAGATTGGGGTAAGTAACTTTTATATTTAGAAGAGTGAGTTTACATATAAGCTATAGAAAATATAAATGTTCTTTCCATTCATTATATTCACATATATTAAGTAATAATATTTTCATTAAAATATTTACATATTTCAATTACAATTAAATAATTATATTAATTATTTATAATTTTAATGTTTTTTAATAAATATTATTTATATTTAATATTTTAATGATTATAAAATGTTTTTTAATGAATATTATTTATATTTAGTATTTTAATGATTATAAAATGTATATTTAATAATGTTATTATATTTAATTTTTAATTTTAATGAAGAAAAAATGTTGTTTATTATGTTTTATTTAAAAATAAGTAAATTTTATAAAAGAGATGTTTAGTTAATAAAGATCTAAATTTCAAATATTAAGAATGAGGGGAGTCTAATAGGATGATAGGATGAAAAATATGATAATTATAAATAAAGGAAAATAAACATAAACCAAGTATAATTTAAGATAATCAAATAAATCTTTATATATAAGCAACAATTAATTTAGATTAATAAAAGATAGTTGTAGGAATATATAACGTATAATTAAATGTTAGTTAAAAAATTAATTATAAAATAGATAGGATGTTTAGTTATAAGCACGATGATGAATAAATCTAATGTAATAGAGAAAAACAAATATTTCTTGACTCTCCCTTCTATCATACAAGTAAAATCAATAATAATTGCAAGCTAAGTTTTACTATCAACAATCATAGGAAGGAGAAGGTGAGGAAATAGAGTTAAGAATTATGCTTGTATAGAAAGTGGTAATGATCCAACTAATACACTAGTCATGGGATGAGGCATATTAGGCACTTTCATGTTGTGCTACATAGTAATTCTTTGTCTTAACATGGTGATGAGTCTCTATGTAGGAATTTAAAATTGCTTGTAATCTTAGCATAAGAGTGTTAGGGATTAAATATTCCCTGATCAATTGGTTGCATTTTTTGGACCCAAGGAATTAAATGAGAAAAAATAGGACATGAAAATTAAATGTAATATAAAGATAAGCATGTAAGAATATGATTAAATTAAAGTAGTAATTGCAATAAATGCATCATTTGATAATCAAGTAAAACATCTCAAGTGAGAGCATGAAATTAGATGGATTCTAGAGATAACATAAAAAAACTAAGGTCGCCCTTGACATTGACAAACAAAAAATGGTGATTTGGCTCTTAATGGTAAAAAAACCCATGGAAGTACATATGCCTATACCAATGTGTCATCCAAGAGCATGATCATGCAAAGGTAAGGGTAAAGGCACTAGGCCTCTAGTGGTAGAATGGGTGTAGGAATGTTGATCCTCCAATAATAACATGAGATGAATTCACATAGGAATATGCCACTTGTAGAATTGTTATTGCACAAAGGACAATCTAGTCAAAGTGTGCCAAAAATAGTAATGGAAAAGGGCATGAATATATATCATTAAAGGGTATATGTAGGATCACGTTGGGCCAAAAAGTGGCAATATGATGGGTATCTGGCTGATGACTTTTTTTTTACCCAAAATTGATGAAACGAAAAGTGTTTTTAAAGGATATTCTCAGCTTTCCACCAATATAAATTATGCTTTAATTTGAATTTAATAAGTAATTATTATTCATTTTCTATTCAAATTACGACTAAAGTCCTGATTGATAGACTAATTTGAAAACATCTATAGCTTTCAAACGATATCACTTTTTTTGAATCCAAAACACATGTGTCAAGTATATCTTCTATGCTTTGTATACTATAGATTAAAAAAGAAAATTGAATTTCCTAAGTTTTACCTGCTATAAAAATTTATATAACATTTCATATTTTTAAATTTATAATAAAAATTTTATAATTAATTATTTACTTGAAAAAATTATAAAAATATGCTCACATCAATACATGAGTCCCCTTTCTTATATCTAAAATATTAGTAAAAAATATTATCATTTTATGGTAGTTAGGTGGTCGTGACAAATACCTACTTTATTTTTTCCCTAAAATTTAAGTGTACTACTCCATTGAAATTTCAAATTTTCACCAAATAGATTCCTTTTTTTTTTAGAAACTACATTCAATTTTCTAAAAATTCTATTCTTACATATTTTTGATATAATGTAGATAACCTACTCAAATTTTTATGTCAAGTTGCCTATTTCTGATTTTTTGCCATGATGATCCTGCACATACCCTATATTTGTCTCTGACTTTGATGTGCATGTGAACTTCTATGATGATGCATGTAAAAGTAAACAAGATATCACTGAGGAAACTATTTGTATTTTCAAATACTAAAAATATTTATATTCTTAAGATATATAACCTTCACAATTATAGTATCCTTCCAATAATATTATAACTCCACCAAAAACATGCAAAATTGAAAAAACATGTAATGAATAACATCTATCAAACATTTAAAGTAAATATGGGGAGTTGTTTTTTAATTGTGTATTTATATCAATTTTTAATATTTCATATATATCTCATACTAATAAATTCTAAATAGATTCTTCTTTTCTCATTATACAAATCATTATTTAGTTCCTTGTTTTCCCTCGATTTTCTTATATAAAATTACACAAGTCTTTCAATACAAAAGAGTCCCTATCTAGTCACTTACTCAACCTAGAGTTCATAGGATTTTCTAAATGACAAATATTTGTTAAACCTTTCGATATACCATTATCAATACATAATATCTCTAAATTATTAATAACCAAAGGATGATCTAATGCATGTGTTACACTATTTAAATTATTTTTAATATAAGAAGTTAATATTTGCTAAAAAAATAAAATTGATAAGATCTTGCTAATTTTTTTTTCTACTTTTGACAAACATGGTACCAACATTAGCAACTTAAGGTCCCTATTCCAAGTTGTGGGAAAAAAAGAGCCTTTGACAAAAGGAGATCTAAGAATTTCTTCAATAAGATTTTCTCTTTATTGAAACTCAATTGCATGAGTCCTTGAATGAGGAGTTGGTGAAGATTCAAGCATAATTTGAGAAAATTGTAAATTAAGAAGATTCATGATTTAAAAGTTAGGGCTAAAATAAATTGGCTCAAAAATGGAGATAAAGGTTCTAATTTCTTCTTTAATTATATAAAGGATAAAAAGGCTAGGGAAGGAATTGGATCAATTTAGGTGGATAATAAACATAAATTATCTTTCTTGGGTTATAAATGAGTTTCAATATTTCTATAAAAATATTTTATTTGCTGAAGATAACAATATGGACTATCAAGTGAATGAAATTAAAAAGAGATTGGGACTTGTTCATTTGGTCTAATGGGAAATGAAAGAGACAAAAATCTACTATCAAGTATGATTGGTGTTGTTTAGATAAAGACAATGGTGGCCTTGGACTGAAATACTTGAGATTGCAAATAAGTTTGCTTGTTGCTAAATGAATTGTTAAATGTCTAATTGGTAAAGAGACCTAAAAATCTTTAGTGAGGAATGACATTCAAATGGTAGTCCCTAAATAAGTTAATATCAAAGGAAAGTAGGCCCATAAGGAGGAGAAAAATAATTGTAGCTTCATGTTAGTGTGGTGGAATCTTCAATGGAAGAAGAAGCCTATGGATCTCTAACAAGATTTCTTTTCCAATAGCTAGGATAGTAAAGGGATCAAAGAATTTGGTAACATAATGAATAATAAATAGACCAAGTCTTGGGCTTCTGTTAGTATTGAGAATGGTTTACCACTTCTTAGAGGAAATACAATCTCAAGAAAAGCATATGAGAACATTCAATTTATTTCCCAAATAAGTTTTGAACCTAGAATTTATGACAACTTGAAGTGGTGCGATAGAACCACACTCTATAAGGTGAACTTCAAAAGGTCTAAAACTCTCTCTTAAAGTCTTAACAGGTTATCACCTGCACCTTAACAATTTTTGGTATTTGAACTTTAGTAATGGGAAATGATTTAAGATTCTTAAACACTCTTGGTCCAATGTGATTGAACTGAAGAAAGCCTATTTTAAATGGTTACTCTTATTAAAAAAGATACCTATCAATCTAAAGTATGTCCAACCTATTAATAACCTATAATCTATTTGTGAAATTCTTGAAACTGTGAACCATATTTTCTTTGACCATTTCTTTGCAAAAGAAACTTGGCTTTTATTTTTTGTTGATTTGGATTGGTAGGATAACAAGAGTATCTTTTCATGGAAAGAATTTTTATTTGGTTATGTTAAAGGTGAGAGTAGATATTTAATATTTTTTGATTGATTTAACTACTAATTTTTTTAATTTTTTTCTAAAAAAGCAAGAAATGAGGGTACCTTTTTCTATTTCCCTACAATTTACTCTAACATTGGAGGTGACTAAAGAGAATTTATGGAAGATTTTGGACACAAGACAAGTCAATCTCTTGAGATTTGAGGTAAAGACAACCAAATATTGGCCCTATGCTAGGGATGGAATGAAGAACTACTTGGAATTTTAGGAAAGTTATAAAAACTATAAATATGGTATGCTCCTTGAAGACATGGGTCTCAATGAAAATTAGATAATTATTAAGGGTGATTGCA
>VDFB02086081.1:115736683-115767838 GCA_007258455.2 Sequoia sempervirens
TGCTATGGCTAAAAGCCTAAAATAGGTGCTTCCAAACAAGCTAGGGATGCTTGGAAAAAATCTATCAAATCATAATAATAAGCAATAGCATAGACAAGGCAACAAACTATTTGAAAAAAAGCCTCAAAGAAATGTGGTCTCAATGGTGATGAAATGCCATGACAATCCATAGCAATTTTCTTGTCATGGCATTTGTCATGTCATTCCATCACCATGAAACCACATTTCTTTGAGGAATTTTTTCAAATAGTTCATTGCCTTGTCTATGCTAACACATTTTTCATAAATGTCTACCAAAGAATTTTATCAAACAATTCACTACCTTGCTACTATGGCTAAAAGACTAAAAAAATTACTTTCGAACAAGCTATGGATGCTTGGAAAAAATCTATCAAAGCATAATAGTAAGCAACACTATGGTCTCATGGTTTTTTTTCACATGAAAATTAGCATGATTTTATTCACATTTTTTTCAGGTTATTGTTACCAATTTTTTGCCATAGCTCGATTGGTGGAGTTGGCTGAACATTGTTTTATCTTAAAGTGAAATTACAGATTGAGTTTAAGTGTTGTTTCAATATTTTATCATTATTCATCAAGTGAAAATTGTGCATTTAAAAGAAGAAATGGAGTTTCAGAGTGCTATTTAGATATTCCAAAATTAAATGAAGTGCAGAATTGAGCATCTAAAAAATAGAGCATTTTAAATACTTTCGTTCATTTCATGGAGAGATTCATATTTACATAGTTTCATTTGATTGTAAAAATTAGAATGATATTACAACATTGCACTGAAACGTATTTTCTTTTCAAATGAAAAGTATAAAGAAGAAATCAAGTATCCACACAAGCCATGGATGTGACTGTCACAATGCACCATTAATAGTACAATACACTATGGAAGATACAAAAGAAAAGTCACATAAGTAAATGACATAATCATCATTGCATGTTTTGGCCGACGGTTGATGATGAATGGTGCACCTTTATCTTCTTGAGTTTTGTCGACTTGTAAGAGAAAAGAGGGGGGTGTAAGTGGCTCTGATTATGAAGAAACCTATATGAGTCACCAACAATAGTGCAACCTACTATTAGTCATACACTGAAACAATCAAAGAAGTTCAGAAGAAATAAGCTAAAGGAGAAACATCAACATGATCATCATATTTTGTTTTTATGCTAACATTGTTTGTTTATTTGTGCAAGTATAGGGAAAATCATGAAGTTGATCGTTATTTGAAGAGCAAGCATGTGGAGAAAAATGGGCTCCAACAAGGGTAGAGCTCAGCATGCTGCCCTAATTCATTACAAGTGGGCTGATTTAAAGATTACATCATCATATATTCATCAAAAGAAGTGAGATACAACTGAAAGAGTTAAGCATAGTTATTTGTCGAGCTACAAAACCAACTGTGCATTCATAACAATCAGGTGGATAATTTTTGAAAGCTACAGGTGAACAGTGAGTTTAACTCGTTCAATTAATTCAACTCAATACCATTATGTCAAACATTGCTACATCGTTCATGTTCTATGTTATTTGTTCGTCATGATCATATATGTCATGCAAGTTTTAGTTCATCAGTGTTCTTTTCACAGCCAAGGATAGTGAGTAGGCATACATTATGCCTTAATGAGGAGTTTTGTTTCAATTTTCATCTTAAGAGAAAGCAAATTTACAGAACAGTTTATTAAGAGGAACATAAAAAATGCATGAAGAGTGCCAGGTTGAAGCCCAAGAACATGAGAGAAAAGATATTGCATTCAAATGGTAATGAATAGTTAGTTCCAGTTTGACTAGTAAGGAAAATTCAGCATTAAGAGTTATAATGAGGAAATGATTGTTCCACAATGACAATAAATGATTACATTTTTTTTAAATAGAAGGTCTCTCTGAAGTGGTAATCATGCACTCGAAGTGTACTGAGGTAATCAGGTAAGATGTATTCTTCAGAACTATAAGACTTTAATTGAAATGTTTGCATGAAGTCAAAACAGAGTTGGGATACCAGTTAGTTACAAATTCAGTCAAAAGTAAATTTTGTGTGTGAAAGTGAAACATCATGAAGTCATTATTCAAGTAATGCAAACAGTAGACACATTTCCAGCATTTCAAGGACTTATAGAGGGTGTTCAACATTTGTATATTATGATGTACTTTATTCACCTTTATTCACAAAGAGGCAAGTATGGGAACATGGAAATAGCTTAACAAGGCGTACTAAAAATGCAGAAATAAAAGAGGGTTCAAACCCATTTTTAGTAACAAATAACAATTCTAAGTTTTGCAACTAAAAGTGTAAAAGAAGCAATGGTGGTCGAGCTAATTCTCATGAGAATATTATAGACAAACAAATATATTTCCAACTTACCCATGTGAGTTTTCTTTTCAAACAGAATATCAAAGTAAAGCATTAGTTATAATGGGTCGAGCCCATAAACGAAATACAGATAAATACATAGATTTAGTTATTCTCACAAGGGTTTTTGTTTCTAAAGGCAAATGACACAACAAATAGCAAGTACCCACTTTGGGGTTTCAGGTCAAGTATTCAATTTTCATTATTTTCAATCAACCCATATGGATATTCTTCTCAGGATAACAGGTTAAATGTTTATCATATGGGAGTTTTTAGACAATACTTAGTTTTCCTCTAAATATCAAGCACTTGTATGGAGGAGATTAAAAGAAATAGGAATATCAATGAAAAGCATCATGGGTCAAGGTCATAACTTAACAAAATGAATATACAGAGTACCCACATTGGGGTTTTGTCTTTAAATACACAAAATACAATTTGCAAGAGTACCCATGTGAGGGTTTGTTAAGAAAATAACAAAAGCTCATGCAAAGTAGTGGTGGTCGAGCTTCGTAACAGAAGTCACAGGATAGATACATTTTCTTCAAAAAATACAATACACATGTCGTTCTTTTGTTTCAGAGGTGTGAAGGAACAAATGGTCTTTTGGGTTGAGCTTAGGAAAAGCTTTAGATGTGAAGATTCATATAAAACCCAAGGCCTGTCATAGAAAATATAATTTGCAGGTTTGTTTGAATGAAAATGGTGAAGAGGAATAATGGTTTACCATTGTGTACCGGCATAATATCAAAAGAGCCTCGTTCGAGTTCACCCTAGGCCTTCAGGATCAAAACTCGAGCTTGTCTAAAGGAACACCGAAAGACCCAAATAGCAATAATAAAAACGGAGAGTAAAAAAAAATGCATTGGATACTGTCTCAGCCACGGTTGAAGTCTCAAAAGACAAATAATCAGCTCACCATGTGTAGGTGGAAAGTAAAAAAAAACCCTCGAGCAAGTTTCCTTATGAAGTTTTCTAGATAAAAGCTTAAGTTCAAGCTCATACAGGTCGGTCGGTAAAGAGCAAAGCACATGAGTGTAAAGAAAAATCAGAAACCACCATGAATAGGCCACGACCATAGTGTTTTTTTTTCTTTAAAATGAAGTAGAAGAACTACAATACTGCAAAAACAAGCTTACCCATTGAGGAGCTTGACTTTCTGAAGGAGAAGATGATGATTCTTAAGCACACGAGCTCAGATTCAACAAAATCATGGCGGTGCTATTCTTTCAGATAGAGCTCATTTTTCTTCAAAGTGTTGAATGTAAATGAAATGATTTAAGGGTTTGACCATCATTTTTCTCATGCCCTAATTCGACCCAATACTATTATCATTTGGAATATTCATGTTTATCAATAGCACATGAGAAAATTCGAATTAGGGTGGCCCTTTGTTCTGATTTATTCAAAGTCTGAAGTCAATGTTTTAAGGGCCAAAATTTATATGCCTAAGTCGAGCTTAGAGGGGTGATGGGTTATTTTCCTAGGGTTTAGGCTTATTTTTTATTGATAGTGCCTTTGAGGAGAATGAAGGATGTCTTTTTTTTTTTTAATTGATTTGAAGAAAATCAATTAAAGTTTGAATAATGAATATCTTATGACTTAAGCTTAGGATAATATCATATCTTAGGTTTTTTATTTTGATTGATTTTAGAGAAATAAATTGAAGATAATGATATGTATTAATATTTTTATGATTTTTTGAGAAAATAAAATATTGTAATGAAGAGATAGGATGTGATTCTTTTTGCAAAAGATTTTATAATCTTTAATTGCAAAAAATAGACAAATTGTAAAATATGCAATCCTATAAACCAAAATCGTAAAGCAATCTTTTATAAATTGTTTTATGATTTCTTGCTATTTTTAGTAGATTCGTTTTGACTTCCCCTCTTGGTCAGATTTGAGTCTTATCTTGGAGAGATAAGGTGTTTTTCTGGCTTTTAAAGCAAATTCAACCTATTTTTAGAGGCTTGACAGTTTGATCCTAAAAGCAGTATGCTTTTTTTTGCTTTTATACAGTTTTTGAGACAGTTTGAAGCTTTTTTCCTTGAGCTTCTTTCTGGGCTTAGATTAGGGTTTCTTGAGAGTTATGTCTTTAAAAAAGACTTAGTCTTTTTAGCTCTCCTTCTTAGTTCAGATTTGAGTTCCTACTCATACACATTTTTTTTGAGATTGTGAACCCTTTTGCACTTAGTTCAGAGTTATTCACTCTTTCAATTTTAATAAGGCGGCAGTATTTTCCTTCTCATTTCTATCTCAGTTTTATAATAGCAATGTGATGTCTTTGTGGTTCAAATCATAATCCTTTTATGTCTTGTTGTTGTAAGTTGTGGTTCAGAATTGCATAGTTTCAGGTTGCTTGTTGTATTTCATTTAGGAATCTTCATGCAAAATACTGACAGAAGTATGTGCCAATGGGATTGTGAGATTCATTGTGATAGGAAAGCTGTTGTGAGTTTCAATGTTTGAATTTCATAACTTTAAGTGAAATACCTATTAGATTAAAGTTTTAATTAGCCACCTTTCTATTCCTTTTCTCAGAAGTTATTTAGGATATAATTTATCATTCAGAGAACTAGCTCACTCTAGAGACTCCTTCGCTAAGGTCACCCACATGTGAAAAAGGTTTCCATGTTTCAGTAGGTTGCTAAATCTTGCATTCAGTGAGGTGCAGATCTATTGATAACAGTTTTTGGCATGCCCGGTGGGACGTTCAAGCCATTTTTTAGAGATTTTTAATATTTTTCAGTTTGTTGTTCGATGTATGCAGTAGATTTTCCAACCTTCTGGAGGCTCATTACAATATACCTTGCGGCTCCAATTTTTTATTTATGCATACTAGTGTAGTCTGTGCATGAGAAAGATTCAAACAAGATCAAGTACAGCATCGTTCGAATATCAAGAGTTCTCCCCACCACAAAGAAGAGGTAGACAACAAGGAGGATTTTTGAGACCCCTGCAAGATCAAAGTCTACCCATCATGTTCTTGGTGCCTTAGTTTTGTCACCAAGAGTATTGGTTCCAATCTCACAAGTGTCACCAATGGCAGCACCACTGAGGTAGCACCCATTCGCGCCTTTCAATGGAGGTACCATGTTAAATATACTTCAGCATGATGAAAATCTAGTTGCAGCCCTTAGAGGTCTGTCATACTTCACCGGGGAAGATTACACTACACCAGTCGAGCACATCCATGATGTAGCCACGTTATGCTCAGTACACAATATCACACAAGAGAATGTCGCGCTAAGGTTGTTAGTTGCATCACTTAAGGGAAAAGCATTGTAGTGGTTCGAAGGCCTCGCAACCAATTCAATCGCAACATGGGATGCATTAGGTAATGGCTTATACCAACATTTTGCTGATAAATCTGATAATTTGTCTTTATTAGAGTAGTTGAGCACCATTCAGAGGGCGCCACATGAGCACTTAGCTGATTTCAACTACCAATTTTAGAGAACCTGGGATAGGATTCCTACGACGGTAAAGCCCTTACTAGCACATGTTTTTTTGTTTTATTTGAAAGATTTGAATAGTAAAATTATAGTTATGACTCAGTCTATGGGTGGGCTAACACTTCCTAACACCTACAATATAGCCATTAACGCTAAAAATTACCACATTCAAGCTGGAGACATAGCTCCTAGACCTCCTGTGCCTTTGTTTCCAAAAATACAACCACCTATTCCTGCTGCTATACCTCCTTTGGATGTTGTCCCACCTGTTCCAGTGATAGGTTATCATAATATAGCCCAAGAGGTTACTACCCCAGCCCCAAATTCGAAGATGCAGGAGATTAAAAGCATATTAAAAACCTTCGAAAACATTCTTGTGACTATTAAAAAGCACGTTGGCCAAGAAATTAAGCCTTATCAAGTCACTTATTAGCAAAACCAACAAAATAGACTTGCCTTTCAAAATGATTATCAAGCCCAAAGGAGGAATTTTAACCCTAGACCTTTCCAGCCATACAATCTAAACGCAGCCAATTCATCAAAGGAACTTGTACTGAAAAATAATATTGCCCAGGATTGTGATTGGTGTTATCTATGCAATCAGCCACATAACCAATCAACATGCACCAATGAAATGAGAAATCAGGCTTTAATGGTTTAGAATAGCTACGCTGGTTCAGAAAATGTTGCAGATCAAAACCAAGAGTAGCAAGATAATGTGGAAGTCACCTTGCCGAACTAGCAGAGCTTCGAATTCTATGGCGTGAATGTCCAAGGTCAGCAAAATTCTCCTATTTCTGCTAATACTAGGTCAAAAAAGAGAGCTATGGATTAGGATAGCAAGCTGGAGGTTCACAACAGCAGCCTATAATTAGTAAGCAGCTTGTTTCATCAGAGATTAATGTTGCCATGTAGCCTAGAATGTAGATTCTACAAAGAGGCCAAGAGATACCTAACAAGGAGCTGTCAAAAACACATTCTCAGCCTTTGCAGAAGCAAAATAAAGCTACTATCACAAAAAACCAACTGAAGGTAAACTCTTCATCATTTAATATTGTCGAGAATCTCAAGAAAACCACTATCAACATGTCGATATTAGATGCTTTACAGCTTCCAGGGCAAAAAAGTTTACTGTAGAGTGTTTTGGCTGAGTTGTCTATTTCTGACAACGCTAATCAAGGAGTAGTGAAGGTCGTGCTTGCTAAAGACCTGAAGGATAAGAGTGATCAGAAAGAAAAAAAGGTAAAGCCCCCTCTGCTTTATTTAAGTCTAATCATTGGCGATAAAATTGTTCATAACTCTTAAATATCGAACTACTGGCACATGCATATCCTGAGCCTCAGGATATGGTTTTTCTATTCATCAGGATAACTGTATGGTACGAAAGTGACCATAAAGTTTGAGCCTCTCGCCAAAGACCATATCGAACCCTACTCACCAAATCCTATAAATGCTAACCTCTACGCCACCTCTGCAATGGAGGAGAAAACCATGACCTCTGACTATAGCACCCATGTAGACAATATCAATCTAGATGAATGGGCAACCGAAGATCACGAGCTTGATCAGTTCCAGCACATAGATGAGATAGGATTAGGAGTCTATATGATTTGAGAGCCTGATAGCGATATGCCTAATCTTTGTAAAGAGGAAGAATTGTCTACAAAAAAGGGGAGTAAGCTTTGGAAGCTTTACTTCGATGGTTTGAGGACTAGTCTTGGTGCTGGGGGTGGAGCTATGTTGATATCGCCCGAAGGAGCTAAATATTTTTTAGCTTGCAGATTTGCTTTTAGCTGTTCAAATAATATAGCTGAATACGAAGTGTTGGTGCATGGCCTTGAATGGGCCCGCAAACAAGGTATTAAATGCTTGCAGGTTTTTGGTGATTTAGAATTGATTGTTAATTAGGTCATAAATTTAAATGTTGTTAAGAATATTTGCTTAAAAAAATACAAGCATCGTGTATGGGATTTAATGGAGGATTTTAATGCTTTTAACATCATGTCGATTCCTCGGAATCAAAATAAGCATGTTGATAGGCTCACTGCCATAGGAGCCCAGTTTGATATTCCCAAAGAAATTCATAAGGTAGAAGAATGTCAATACATGAAAATAGTGGTCAGACCTTCTGTACCTGACAATAATGTGAGCTGGCAGGTTTTTGACAGCGATGAGTAAATCATAAATTTTCTGATTGCTGAAGCTGACTTCGCAGATGGAAATCAGCAAAAATGGCAATAACAATATGATGACTAGATTGTGTAGTTGAAGACTAATAAGCTGCCAAAAGGACTGGTGACCTTGGAATCTATGTTTAACTCAGATGACCAAATGCATAGGGACAAATGCAGCCTGACTGTTAAAGAGGAACATTATGCAGCCATCGAAATCTTCAAAGGAAAGCTTCTCAAGCTGGGAAAGGTATGTAATCAAGACAAACAACAAGCCTTTATTCTGTTATGTCAAAAATTTAGTGATGTTTTTGCTTGGGAGTACAAAAACTTGAGAGGTTTTAACCCCGAACTAGCCCAACATACCATTGAACTTGAGCCCGATGCAAAACTAGTAAGATAGAAACATAGACCGTTTAATCCCAAGTTAGAGCACCATATGAAGGTTGAACTGAATAAGCTAGTTGAGAGTGGTATTATTTTTCCTATCAAGCACACCTCTTGGGTGTCAAATTTAGTGCTAGTTAGGAAGAAAAGTGGGGAAATCAGATTGTGCGTCAATTTTTGAGATTTAAATAAAGCTTCATTGAAAGACCATTACCCACTCCCTTCCATGGAGAAAATTTTATAGGTAGTTTCTGGTTTTGATAGATTTTCTTTGCTAGATGGTTACTCAGGTTACAACCAAATTCTGGTGAAGCAAGAAAATCAGTTCAAAATAGAACTTACAACCAAGTGTGGCACGATGGCCTACAAGAAGATGCCTTTTGGATTATCCAATGCTAGAGCAACTTTTCAGCATGCTATGGATATGGCCTTTCACGGCCTCATGAACAAGTTTGTTCTGGTGTACTTAGATGATATTAATATTTTTTCCAAAAATGCTAACGAACACCTTGATCATTTGGAGCATATTTTTCAGAGGTGCAGAGAGTTCGAAGTGTCTCTTAATCCGAAGAAGTGTATATTTCCAGTGCACGAAGGCAAGTTGCTTGGACACATTGTTTCAAAGAAATGTATTTCAATTGATCCTGAAAGAGTTTCCGCAATTATGGAATTGCCATTACCAGCTCACAAGAAAGGCTTGCAAAGCTTTCTTGGAAGGATAAATTTCATAAGGAGGTTCATACTAAATATTGCAGCCTTGTTGTAGCCTCTTACTTCTATGCTTAAAAATAATATACCATTCAGTTGAACCAAGGAAGGTAAAAGGAGCTTCGAGCAAATTAAGGAAGCACTCGAAGCCGCTCCTACTCTCATTAATCCAAACTTTGACAAAGACTTCATTTTGTATGCTTTTGGAGGAGTAGATATTGTTTCATCTATGTTGTGCCAGCAAAATGAGGAAGGCTTGGAACAGCCTATAGTGTTTTCCAACCAAGTATTGCATGATTACGAGGTAAAATATTCTTTTGTTGAGAAGCATGTTTTTTCTATTGTGAGAATTTTAAAGAAATTCAGGCATTTGTTGTCCAATAGCAAGATTCACTTGCTAGTTGCTCATTCAACTGTTAAGTATTTTCTAATTAACAAGGATATTAATGATAAGCGTGCTGGTTGGATTACCAAAGTAATGGATTTTGATGTTGATATAAAAGTAACCAAGCTCATTAGAGGAAAAGGTTTGTGTGAGCAAATTGCTGGAAATGTAGACAACAACTTAAATGAGCCTGCAAATGCAGAAAGAGTGCTAAATAATGATGTTGTAGGTGTTGTTACAGCGTTTCCTGCTACTTGGTTAAAGCAGATGATGCATTATTTGCAAACTGGTGAGTGCCCCGAAGACTTAGATAGAGCGAAGTGAAGGTATTACCGATTACAAGCCATCCCTTATGCAATCATTGATGGCATTCTTTATAGGAGAGACTTCCAAGGTATGTTATTGCATTGTATTCAACCTGATCGAGTTGACAAGCTTTTAGCAGAATTTCATGATGGACCTTCAGGAGGTCACTTTGCTGCAAGAACAACAGCTCTGAAAATTATGCGAGCTGGTTATTACTGGCCAGATTTGTTTAAGGATGCTATTGCTTGGGTAAAAAGATGTGAGAAATCTGCTTTATTTTCTAGTAATTAGAGGCTTACACCACTGCCCCTGCATCTAATTTAGGTAGAACAACCCTTTGCCAAGTGGGGCTTGGATTTTATTGGTCCTATCAATCCGCCTTCAAGTGCAGGTCATAAGTGGATTCTTGCTGCCACAAATTATTTTACAAAATGGACCGAAGTTGTCACTTTAAAGGAAGCAAACGAGACTTCAGTTCTTAATTTCTATCAATATCTTGTATCGAGATTCGGTGTTCCAGATTCAGTCATTTCTAAAAATGGTTTAGCTTTATTGGTTTGAGGATTTATGATTGGTCAGTTAGACATAACATTTATTTGAACACGTCTTCCAATTATTATCCGCAAGGCAATGGATAGGCAGAATCTACAAATAAGAATGTGATTCAGATAATCAAGAAGACTGTCAAAGATAATCAAAGGACATGGCATGAAAATCTAAAGTTATCCCTTTGGGCTGACAGGATAACTCCTAAAAGGGCCACTGGTTGTTCACCTTTTGTTTTAACTTATGGTAAAGAAGCTAAGTTTCCTATTTCAATTGAATTACCAACTTTAAGTTATGTTAAAGAAATGGAATTATTGAATGAACAACCTCTTAAGGTGAGGTTTGCACAGCTAGTAGAGCTTGAAGAAACTAGAAAGGAAGCTCTCAGGTAGCTGGAGATACATCAAGCTCAAATGAAGAATTCTTTTGAAAAGAGGGTGAGACCTCATGATTTCATTGTTGGAGATCTAGTTTTCAAGTGGAATGAATTTAAAAGTAGGTCTGGATGACATTCCAAGTTCGATGCAATATGGGATGGGCCTTATGTGATCACGGAATGCAAGGAACTCAACTCATTCCAACTTTCCAAAATGACTAGCGAGGTGTTGTCTATCCCAATTAATGGGATCCACCTCAAGCACTGCCTCTGAGATATGTTATCTCATAGTTAAGTAGAGTAGTTTGAAAATAAGTGTATTCCACACATTTACTTTCAGTAGTTTTTCTTTCTCTAAGAGTTGTTGCGCATTGTTTTGTTGGCCATCAGGGCCTATTATTTTTCTTTCAGTTTTGTTTGTTTTCCTTTTCTGCTATTTGGAGTGTTGTTGTTCAAGTTTCTGATTCAAGAAGGGGCAGAATTGACTCCAAGCCCAATAGAGTGTTTTAAGGCCACTGATCTATGCTTAGTAGTCAAGCATTTAGTGGAAATTGCAAAAAATGTTACCAATTTTTTGCCACAGCTCGATTGGTGGAGCTGGCTGAACATTGTTTTATCTTAAAGTGAAATTACATATTGAGTTTAAGTGTTGTTTGCATCTTTTATCATTATTCATCAAGTGATAGTTGTGCATTTAAAATAAGAAATGGAGTTTCAAAGTGCTATTCAGATATTCCATAATTAAATGAAGTGCAGAATTGAGCATATAAACAACAGAGCATTTTAAATGATTCTGTTCATTTCATCGAGAGATTCATATTTACATAGTTTCATTTGATTGTAAGAATCAGAATGTTATTACAACATTGCATTGAAATGCATTTTCTTTTCAAATGAAAAGAATAAAGATGAAATCAAGTATCCACACAAGCCATGGATGTGATTGTCACAATGCACCACTAATAATACACTACACAGATGCAAAAGAAAAATCACATAAGTAAACGACATAATCATCATTGCCTGTTTTGGCCGATGGTTGATGATGAATGGTGCACCTTTGTCTTCTTGAGTTTCGTCGACCTGTAAGAGAAAAGAGGGGGGTGTCAGTGGCTCTAATTATGAAGAAACCTATATGAGTCACCAACAATAGTGCAGCCTACTATTAGTCATACACTTAAACAATCAGATAAGTTCAGAAGAAATGAGTTGAAGGAGAAACATCAACATGATCATCATATTTTGTTTTTATGCTAACATTTTTTGTTTCTTTGTGCAAGTTACTAGAAAATCATGAAGTTGATTGTTATTTGAAGATCAAGAATCTGGAGAAAAATGGGCTCCCACAAGGGTAGAGCTCGGCATGCTGCCCTTATTCATTACAAGTGGGCTGATTTAAAGATTACATCATCATATATTCATCAAAAGAAGTGAGATACAACTAAAAGAGTTAAGCATAGTTATTTGTCGAGCTACAAAACCAACTATGCATTCATAACAATCAGGTGGATATTTTCTTAAAGCTATAGGTGAACAGTGAGTTTAACTCGCTCAATTAATTCAACTCAGTACCATTATGTCAAAAATTGTTGTGTAGTTCATGTTTTGTGTTATTTGTTCGTCATGATCATATATGTCATGCAAGTTTTAGTTCATCATTGTGCATTTCACATCCAAGGATAGTGAAGTGGCATTCATTATGCCTTAATGAGGAGTTTTGTTTCAATTTTCATCTTAAGAGAAAGCAAATTTACAGAACAGTTTATTAAGAGGAACATAAAAGTGCATGAAGAGTGCCAGGCTCAAGCCCAAGAGCATGAGAGAACAGATATTGCATTCAAATGGTAATGACCAGTTAGTTCTAGTTTGACTGGTAAGGAAAATTCAGCATTAAGAGTTATAATGAGGAAATAATTGTTCCAGAATGACAAGAAATGATTACATTTTTTAAAAAACAGAAGGTCTCTCTAAAATGGTAATCATGCACTCGAAGTGAAATGAGGTAATCAAGTAAGATGTAGTCTTCAGAACTACAAGAATTTAATTGAAATTTTTGCATGAAGTCAAAACAGAGTTGGGATACCAATTAGTTACAAATTCAGTCAAAAGTAAATTATGTGTGGGAAAGTGAAATAGCATGAAGTCATTATTCAAGTCATGTAAACAGCAGATGCATTTCCAGCATTTCAAGGGCTTATGGAGGGTGTTCATCATTAATATATTCTGATGTACTTTATTCACCTTTATTCACAAAGAGGCAAGTATGGGAACATGGAAATAGCTTAACAAGGCGTACTGAAAATACAAAAATAAGAAAGGGTTCAAACCCAATTTTAGTAACAAATACCAAGTCTAAGTTTTGCAACTGAAAGTGCAAAAGAAGCAATGGTGGTCGAGCTAATTCTCATGAGAATATTAAAGACAAACAGATATATTTCCAGCTTACCCATGTGAGTTTTCTTTTCAAACGAAATGTCAAAGTAAAGCATTAGTTATAATGGGTCGAGCCCATAAACTAAATATAGATAAATACATAAATTTTGTTATTCTCATAGGGGTTTTTGTTTCTGAAGGCAAACGACACAACAAACAGCAAGTACCCACTTTGGGGTTTCGGGTCAAGTATTCAATTTTCATTATTTTAAATCAACACATATGGATATTCTTCTCAGGATAACAGGTTAAATGTTTATCATATGGGAGTTTTCAGACAATGCTTATTTTTCCTCTAAATATCAAGAACTTGTATGGAGGAGATTAAAAGACACATGAATATCAATGAAAATCATCATGGGTCGAGTTCATAACTTAAAAAAATGAATATACAGAATACCCACGTTGGGGTTTTGTATTTAAATACAGAAAATACAATTTGCAGGAGTACCCATGTGAGGGTTTGCTAAGAGAATAATAGAAGCTCATGCAAAGTAGTGGTGGTCGAGATCCGTAATAGAAGTCACAAGATAGATACATTTTCTTCAAAAAATACAATACACATGTCATTCATTTGTTTCAAAGGTGTGAAGGAACAAATGGTCTTTTGGGTCGAGCTTTGGAAAAGCTTCAAATGTCAAGATTCATATCAAACCCACAGCCTGTCATAGAAAATATAATTTGCAAGTTTGTTTGAATCAAAATAGCGAAGAAGGATAATGGCTTACCATTGTGTGTCGGCATAATATCAAAAGAACCTCGTTCGAGTTCACCCTAGACCTTTAGGAACCGAACTCGAGATTGTGTAAAGGAACACCGAAAGACCCAGATAGCAACAATAAGCACAAAGAGTATAAGAAAATGCATTAGATACTATCTCAACCATGACTGAAGTCTCAAAAGACAAATAATAAGCTCACCTTGTGTAGACGACAAGTAAAACAAAACCCTCGAGCATGTTTCCTTATGAAGTTTTCTAGATAAAAGCTTGAGTTCAAGCTCATATAGGTCAGCCAATAAAGAGCAAAGCATAGGAGTGTAAAGAAAAATCAAAAACCACCATGAATAGGTCACGGCCATAGTGTTTTCTTTTCTTTAAAATGAAGTAGAAGAACTACAATACTGTAAAAACAAGCTTACCCATTGAGGAGCTTGACTTTCTAAAGGAGAAGATGATGATTCTTCAGCACACAAGCTCAGATTCAACACAATCATGGTGGCGCTATTCTTTCAGATAGAGCTCATTTTTCTTCAAAGTGTTGAATGAAAATGAAATGATTTTAGGCTTTGACCAGCGTTTTTCTGATGCCCTAATTCGACCCAATACTATTATCATCTAGAATATTCATTTTTATCAATAGCACATGGGGAAATTCAAATTAGGGTAGCCCTTTGTTCTAATTTATATAAAGTCTGAAGTTAATGTTTTAAAGGCCGAAATTTATATGCCTAAGTTGAGCTTAGAGGGGTGATGGGTTATTTTCCTAGGGTTTAGGCTTATTTTTATTGATAGTGCCTTTGAGGAGAATGAAGGATGTCTTATTTGTTTTTAATTGATTTGAAGAAAATCAATCAAAGTTTGAATAATGAATATCTTATGACTTAAGCTTAGGATAATATCATGTCTTAGGTTTTTTATTTTGATTGATTTTAGAGAAATCAATTGAAGATAATGATATGTATTAATATTTTTATGATTTTTTGAGAAAATAAAATATTGTAATGAATAGATAGGATGTTATTCTTTTTGCAAAAGATTTTATAATCTTTAATTTTAAAAAATAGACAAATTGTAAAATCTGCAATCCTATAAAGCAGAATCATAAAGCAATCTTTTATAAATTGTTTTATGATTTCTTGCTATTTTTAGTAGATTCGTTTTGACTTCCCCTCTTGGTTAGATTTGAGTCTTATCTTGGAGAGATAAGGTGTTTTTCTGGATTTTAAAGCAAATTCAGCCTATTTTTAGAGGCTTGACAGTTTGATCCTAAAAGCATTATGCTTTTTTCTTCTTTTATATAGTTTTTGAGACAGTTTGAATATTTTTTCCTTGAGCTTCTTTCTGAGCTTGGATTAGGGTTTCTTGAGAGTTATGTCTTTAAAAAAGACTTAGTCTTTTTAGCTCTCCTTCTCAGTTCAGATTTGAGTTCCTACTCAGACACATTTTTTTTGAGCTTGTGAACCCTTTTGTACTCAGTTCAGAGTTATTCACTCTTTCAATTTTAATAAGGCAGCAGTATTCTCCTTCTCATTTCTATATCAATTTTATAATAGCAATTTTATGTCTTTGTGGTTCAAATCAGAATCCTTTTATGTCTTGTTGTTGTAAGTTATGGTTTAGAATTGCATAGTTTTAGGTTTCCTATTGTATTTCATTTAGGAATCTTCATGCAAAATACTGATGGAAGTATGTGCAAGTTGGATTGTGAGATTCATTGTGATAGGAAAGCTGTTGTGAGTGTCAATGTTTGAATTTCATAACTTTAAGTGAAATACCTGTTAGATTTAAGTTTTAATTAGTCACCTTTCTATCCCTTTTCTCAGAAGTTATTTAGGATAGGATTTATCATTCGGATAACTAGCTCACTCTGGAGACTCCTACTTTGCTAAGGTCACCCACATTTGAAGAAGGTTTCCATGTTTTAGTAGGTTATTGAATCTTGCATTCAGCAGGGTGCAAATATATTGATAACAGTTATAAACACATTTTTTTTGGAATTTTTGCTATTTTAAATGACATTCAAGTTTATGGTGGTTTTGTTGTTTATATGATGATATGTGATATTCTAATCCTAATTGATGCTTCTAGGTTTTATTGATATATATCTAATTTTTACATGTTTTTTGTACCAATGAACCCAAAACAAACTGAACCCCCCTCCAAAAAATTTTGGCCAATTTGACTAACCAAACCCCTGAACCTAAACCTCAAAACCTATTCCAACACTCTTCATTCTTCCTGCACAAACTTAATTGACCACAAAGTTATGTTTCCCCTTGACTTTACCCACGTTTGCTCCCTCAAACCTCTCTTTTTCATTCAAAACCCCTATTTTCCCAACTAGGGCATGTCATGCCATAAGATACCTTTGACCTACCCTATCCTTGCAAACCTTTTGAACACATCAAACTCCACAATCTCACCCTATTTACAACCTATTCTAACTTATTTTCAAGAATTTTTTTCACCTCTTCTAGCCTTGCTTTTAAGGGGCTTCAATTTTGAATTTTCAACAAGGGCAGCGTTAGTAATCTCTTCCAATGCCCTTACTAATTCTATTTTCTCATTCCTACTCCCTATCCTACTTACATCAGGCCCATATCACTGAGACACAGCCTGAATAATAGGTGGAATAGCCTATTTCAACATACTACACTCAAACCCTTAAGGGATAGATCCGGTTGAATGTAACTCAGATCGATTTCGTGTGTTTAGGTGAAAAAGAGGACCATTCCTAGTGTAAAAATGCCTCTTCGGATGCGTTGGAATAGTCCGTTTGGTCACACAAGTTGCAGAACGAAAGTTGCACCACTTTGCAACTTTCCACTACTTCCATTTAACACTTTTTCCATCAACTGAAAACTGGACACCACAAGAAAACCACTTCAAGATAATGCAAACCGAGAGAGGTTATTGTAAAGGGTCCCAACATGATCCCATGGGATCAAACGAGAATATTCTAAGTGTCGCGGTGTCCGAGTAACCTCATGCTAAAGTTTGCAGCCATTTTTCCCTTTGGACCCTTAAGGGGTCGATCTGGTTGAGCGTAGCTCGGAGTGATTCTCCATGTTTAGGTGTGAAATACGACCGTTCCTATCATAAAAATACCTATTCAAATGCATTGGAACAATCCATTTGGTGACATGAGTTGCAAAATGAAAGTTGCACCACTTTAGAACTTTCCACTGCTTCCATTTGACACTTATTCCATCAACTGAAAATTGGACACCACAAGAAAACCACTCCAAGATAACAAAAACTAAGAGATATTATTATAGAGGGACCCAACATGATCCCATGGGATTAGATGAGAAGTTTCTAAGCATCACGGTGTCTGAGTAACCTCATGTTGAAGTTTGCAGCCATTTTTCCCTTTGGACCCTTAAGGGATCAATTCGATTGAACATAGCTCAGAGCGATTCCATGTGTTTGGGTGTGAAAGAGGACAATGCCTAGTGGAAACATACCTATTCAAATGTGTTGGAATAGTTCGTTTGGTCACACAAGTTGTTGAATGAAAGTTGCACCACTTTTGCAACTTTCCAATGTTTCCATTTGACACTTTTTCCATCAACTAAAAACTGGACACCACAAGAAAACCACTCTGAGATAATGAAAATAGAGAGACGTTATTATAGAGGGGCCCAATTTCATCCCATAAGATCAGATGATAAGTTTCTAAGCATCGCGGTGTCCAAGTAACCTCATGCTAAAGTTTGTAGTTATTTTTCTCTTTGGACCCTTAAGGGATCAATATGGTTGAATGTAGCTCAGAGCAATTCTGTGTATTTGGGTGTGAAAGATGACCGTGTCTAGTGTAAACATGCCTATTCAGATGTGTTGGAATAGTCTATTTGGTCACATGAGTTGCAGAATGAAAGTTGCACCACTTTGCAACTTTCCACTACTTCCATTTGACACTTTTTCCATCAACTGAAAACTAGACACCACGGGAAAACCACTCTAAGATAATGAAAATAAAGAGAGGTTATTATAGAGGATCCCAATGTGATCCCATAGGATCAGATGAGAATTTTATAAGCATCACGGTGTCTAAGTAACCTCATGCTGAAGTTTGCAGTCATTTTTCCCTTTCAACCCTTAAGGGATTGAACCGGTTGAACGTAGCTCAGAGTGATTCCGCGTGATTGGGTGCAAAAGAGGACCATTCCTAGTGTAAAAATTCCTATTCGGATGCGTTGGAACAGTCCATTTGGTCACACGAGTTGCAGAATGAAAGTTGCACCACCTTGCAACTTTCCACTGCTTGCATTTAACACTTTTTCTATCAACTGAAAACTGGACACCATGGGTAAACCACTTCAAGATAACAAAGACTAAGAGACATTATTTTAGAGGGACCCAACGTGATCCCATAAGAATAGGTGAGAAGTTTCTAAGCATCATGGTGTTTGAGTAACCTCATGTTGAAGTTTGTAGCCATTTTTCCCTTTAGACCCTTAAGGGATCGATCTGGTTGAACAAAGGTTCTATACTCTAAACTTATCCAAACCTTACCAACTCTTGAGGCAGCAATTTTAAGGTGTCAAAACTACAAAATCCACAATCAAATCTCAGTTATACCACCATACAATGGGTAAACCACAAAACCCTCTATTGTAGCCTAAACCCTAGGCGTTTATTGAAAATGATACTTCCAAAGCTAACAACAACCTAAAAAATTACTCAAACAAGTTTTTGATACCCTGCACAAGCTCAAACAATCATAAAATAATGTTGGGCACCTACACAAAAACATAATTTGACTCTTCAAAACCAACATTTTTCATAAAGAAAACTCACTTTTACACACATGGGTTTCACACCCATCTCACTCTCAAACCTCCCCAACACTAAAAAATCATTCCCACACCTTAATAATGTCAATGTAGACCCATTCCTCAAGTCATAGAGGCTATAGAAAGAGGAATGGTTCAAAAAACCATTTTTATTGACTCAAAACCTTCAAATGTACAAGTTCAAACCGATTTTAGTAAATTGATGATAAAATGCACAAAACATTATGGAAACCCTTCTAAATGGATTCAAAAGAAAGGTAACTCCATATACTATGGAAATATGAACAAATATGGATCAAATAATTGAAATATAGTCTATGCAATCTACTGCTACAACTAAAAATAAAAAAAAATTTGGAAAATTCTGAGTTTTTTATTGCTTTTGCTTCTTCAAATCACAAAATCCAACTTTCAATTCGAGTTCTCCATGTTTTTAAACTCTTTCCTACCAATTAAAAACTGATTCATTTTCCTAACTGACCTTTGAACTGGTTTGACTCTTCACATTCCCTCCATAATGCAAATTTTGCAATTTTACAACATTTGAGTTTGCAAATTTTGCACATTTTTGCAATTTTTAAACATTTTGCACTTTTTGAAAAACCCAACCTCCTAAACACCTAATATAGCTCAAATATGACTAAATAAATAATAGAATGGTCTCATAAACCTTATTTTAATACAAAACTCAAAATCCAATATTCTACTCCTTATTTTCCTTGATGAAAAAAACCTCCTAAATGGTGCTCCTACACCAATCATACATTGACCTTCTTGTCCCTCCTAAAGTTTGGACCACATCCATTACCTCCACATAAAAATTGACATCCTTGGTATTCTTGGTTCCCATGCCTTGATATGGTTATGCAAATTAAAATGAAGCAAAGTAATCATCTCCTTCTCCGCTGGCTGGAAGAATGCATGCTTAGTGTTTTGATACATGATATCAACTCTCTCATCTACTCTCATGGTTGAATACTAAAATCGAGTATGGTGGGCCTCCATAGTTCCATTCATATTTCTTCCTCTTCCACCAAATGTTGGCCCAATCCACATGTTTTCCAACCAAATTGACCTTGTTTTTGAAAGTTGAAGTTTCTCCTGAGTCACCAGTGTTGCTTTCTCTGCCTTTACAGACTCTTTCATTGCTATAGATCATCTCTAGGATTTAATCATTTGTACCAAATTTTGTTGATGTGCTTTGAATCCTTGCATCTAAAGGAAATTTCCTCAACATAAATACTGCTAGGGAATTTCAATGTTGCCATTGTAGTTGGTATTAAAGTTGGTACCTGCAACATTGAAAATTATCCTTATATAAGAATTCCCTCCATCTTGTAGGCTTGTAGCACTCTTGATGGTGGCTACATGAAATTTGATTCTGATTCCTCTTATACATTGGAGGGAACTCATATATCCTTGTTCTGACTCTTCTGAATTATCAGAATTAGAATCACTAGCTTCCATATTTGAAAATCCCCAACCACCATCTTTAATAAATTGGCCACCAGTTCAAGTTCATTCTACTTTCATAATACTTTATATCCATGGCGTTTAGCCATTCCTTCATGCCATCAAGTGAATATTGAGGAATGGCATCAATGTGGAGTACATCCCGCTTGAAGTCTTTCAAAATAATAGCCATATCAAATGCCTTTTGCCCAAGTCATACTCTCTCAAGGTTAACAATCATACATTGACCTTCTTGCCCCTCCTAAAGTTTGGACCACATCCATTACCTCCACATAAAACTCGAAATCCTTGGTCTTCTTGGTTCCCATGCCTTGATATGGTTATGTAAATGAAAATGAAGCAAAGTAATCATCTCCTTCTCTAATGGCTGGAAGAATGCATGCTTAATGTTTTGATACATGATATCAGCTCTCTCATCTACTCTCATGGTTGAATATTGAAATCTAGTATGGTGGGCATCCAGAGTTCCAATCACCTTTCTTCCTCTTCCACCAAATGTTTGCTTGATCCACACATCTCCCAGCCTAATTGACTTTGTTTTTGAAAGTTGAAGTTTCTCCTGAGTCACCAATGTTTCTCTCTTTGCCTTTCAGGCTCTTTCATTGCTATAGATCATCTCTAGGATTTAATCATTTTTACCACATGTGGTTGATGTGCTTTGAATCCTTTCATCTAAAGGAAATTTCCTCAACATAAATAGTGCTAGGGAATTTCGATGTTTCCATTGTAGTTGGTATTAAAGCTGGTACCTGCAACATTAAAAATTATCCTTATAAAAGAATTCCCTCCATCTTGTTGTCTTGTAACACTCTTGATGGTGGCTACATGAAATCTAATTCAGATTCCTCTTCTACATTAGAGGGAACTCATATATATCCTTGTTCTGACTCTTCTGAATTATCAGAATTAGAATCACTAGCTTCCATATTCAAAAATTCCCAACCACCATCTTCAATAAATTGGCCACCAGTTCAAGTTCATTCTACTTTCATAATACTTTATATCCATGGAGTTCAACCATTCCTTCATGCCATCAAGTGAAGATTGAGGAATGGCATCAATGCGGAGTACATCCCGCTTGAAGTCTTTCAAAATAATAGCCATATCAAATGCATTTTTCCCAATTCATACTCTCTCAAGGTTAACAATCATACATTGACCTTCTTGCCCCTCCTAAATTTTGGACCACATCCATTATATCCACATAAAACTCAACATCCTTGGTCTTCTTGGTTCCCATGCCTTGATATGGTTATGCAAATGAAAATGAAGCAAAGTAATCATCTCCTTCTCCACTGGCTTGAAGAATGCATGCTTAATGTTTTGATACATGATATCAACTCTCTCATCTACTCTCATGGTTGAATACCGAAATCTAGTATGGTGGGCCTCTAGAGTTCCAGTCATCTTTCTCATGGTTGAAAGCTGAAGTTTCTCCTGAGTCACCAATGTTTCTCTCTCTACCTTTTTAGGCTCTTTCATTGCTACAGTTCATCTCTGGGATTTAATCATTTGTACCACATGTGGCTGATGTGCTTTGAATCCTTGCATCTAAAGGAAATTTCCTCAACATAAATACTACTAGGGAATTTCAATGTTGCCATTGTAGTTGGTATTAAAGCTTGTACCTGCAACATTGAAAATTATCCTTATATAAGAAATCCCTCCATCTTGTTGGCTTGTAACACTCTTGATGGTGGCTACATGAAATCTGATTCGGATTCCTCTTCTACATTAGAGGAAACTCATATATCCTTGTTCTGACTCTTCTGAATTATGAAAATCAGAATCACTAGCTTCCATATTCAAAAATTCCCAAACACCATCTTCAATAAATTGGCCACCAGTTCAAGGTCATTCTACTTTCATAATACTTTATATCCATGGAGTTCAGCCATTCCTTCATGCCATCAAGTGAAGATTGAGGAATGGGGTCAATGCAGAGTACATCTCACTTGAAGTCTTTCAAAATAATAGCCATATCAAATGCCTTTTCCAAAGTCATACTCTTTCAAGGTTAAAAATCATACATTGACCTTCTTGCCTCTCCTAAATTTTGGACCACATCCATTACCTCCACATAAAACTCGACATCCTTGGTCTTCTTGGTTCCCATGCCTTGATATGGTTATGCAAATGAAAATGAAGCAAAGTAATCATCTCCTTCTCCGTTGGTTGGAAGAATGCATGCTTAATTTTTTGATACATGATATCAGCTCTCTCATCTACTCTCATGGTTAACAATCTCAATCTTGAACTAATAGTGATTACTAAGAAAGGTAATTCCACCAATTTTATCAAATAGTTTACTATAGGAACAATAAAAGAGGAGGCTTTGAAAGGAACTCCATGAAATCAAAGCTCTCTAAATTGTATATCAAACTCTTAGATCTCATTCTTGCACATTTACAACCAAATTCAAATATTTTCCTTCAAAAGGCTACAAATTCAAAGTTTGACAATTTTGTAGCAAGAATGCATTTTTTGCACATTTGACCACCGAGACTCAAAAACTCACCCTAATACACCTTAAATGGTCTTGATTGACCTTATTTAGCATAAATAAACACAAAATACCTTAATATAATCTATTGACCACCTATCAACCTTCAAAAAGTGAAAATTTGCAACTAGCAGACTAGGTGCTCCTACACGAAAATTACATTGTGTCTGAGCCTTCAAGAGGCTTTAAATCTAGCCTTTACAAATGATTATACATCTTTCCAACCTTTCCTAACTGTTGATCTTGTAACTAACATGACTTATGACATTATAAATCAATTGACCATGTACTATGACCTTATTCAATTGACAATTTACTCAAAACATAATTTACTAACTTAAAATAATTCCATGAACCAAATTTGTTCAATAACCTTGGTGCCTCTGCACCAAATTTCAATATTTCAATATATGTCATTACAAGTACAAATCTCATTACAATTCCTTAGGTACTCTATTCTCACAAATATTTTACAATGTCACTCATACATTTGAGATTTTCTTTTAATGTCTACATCATAGGTTCTCATTTAGAGGTTAACTTCAAATGAGTCACTTGGGATTCCCTCGCAAAGCTTCACATGCTCTTTTATAATGGCTTCAAATCAAAATTGAGATTTGTCAATATCATCAAAATAAGGATGTTGCATTGCTTTTTTGGCTGACATTCTCTTCGATGGCTCAAGAATTAACATTTCTGGAAGGAGAGACCAATCATTTTTTACTATTTTAGTTACAGATGTACACTAAGTAAAAGAATAAAAAGAAACAGTTCATCCAAAATGGAAATGAAATGAAAATAGATGGAAGGAACTTATAGATAGGCATGGAAGCCTGTCAACTTAGTCACTCCTAGTCATGCATCTTCACTACGAGTTCCAAGATACCTATTGTACACAACACCTCTCATGAATCTAGAATATCTTGAAATTCAAGATGCTCCTATAATGTCTACATCATAGGTGCTCATGATAAGGTTACCTTCTGTGATATCCTAAATGTTTAACCCATTCTAAGCAATTAAAATGCAATGGAAAAACATAAGGAAACACCTCAAGATTAGCCTAAGGAATTTGTAAATGCAAAGAGGAAAGTGTTAAATGATGCTAAATGGATATACCTCCCTTCTTGCAGCTGAAACTCCTTGGTTGGCCCTTGATTTTGATTTGGTTTGTATGCTCCTTGATGGCTCTTGATATGGCTAAATGCAAGTCTTGACTATATGCTTGAATGTAGATGCAAATGGATGAAATTGATAACTAGATGAGTACACAAAATGGCAGCATTTAGTTGCAAAATGGCTAAGTGTTTTTAAAATGTCTTAGAGGATGGGGTATTTATAGAGAAACTTGAATTCTCTAGAGAATTCAATGGTTGGGATTTATCCAACAAAGTCAAGATGAAGGGCTAAGGTGAGTTGAGGACTCACAAGCCCTCACATTTTGACATGTGGAATGTGGGATGGCCAAGGGTGAGATGATGTGTAGGTGATGTGGAAGGGAGGTACATGATGTGGAGGAAGGACAAGTACTTTCCAAGTACTTTGATGTGACCTTTCAATGATCACATGGGGAAGGGGAAAGCTTTGGGAGAATAAAAGTGAATTAAAAATTCACAATGATTGGAAGAATCTAGTGGATAAGACAAGGTTCCTAAAAGGTGGGAATTTGTCACATGTGACTTGATGTGACAAGTCAAAGGTTCTAGAAGATGCATGGGAAAAGGGGATTCTAGGAGGAATAAAAGTGAATTAAAAATTCACATGGGGAAGAGGAGCCTACGGTGAATAAAAGGAATTAAAATTCCTTGGGGGATGGGGAGAGTTGACCAAGGTACTAATTAAGATTAACTAATCAGTAATTAGAAGATAATTAGGGGTTAATGAGGATTAGAAGACAACTTGCAAAAGTTGGAGGATGTGACACATCCTAATCAAGGATTAGGCATGTGCACATCCTTAATGAAGAGATTAGGAGATGGTTTAGGATTAGATGAAAATGACATGTGAAGTATTAAATAAATGTAATATTTATTTAATTCATTTGATAAAAAGGGGATTAAGGAGGGTAAGGTATTTAATTATTAATTAAATACTTTAGGGATTTGGCAGAATTAAGGATATTAATTAAATAATAGTAATATTACTTAATTAACTTGGATAAGATGATGTTTAGATGAAAAGTGGTAAATTTGGATAAATTAAGCGTCCAAATTTGGATGTCTACACCTTCAAATGAATAACTTGAAATTCCATCACCAAGCTTCGCATGCACTTTTGCAATGGCTGAAAATCATAATTGAGATTTGTCAAGATCATCAAAATAGGGATGTTGCATTGCTTAAGCCTGAGATTCTCTAGGATGGCTCATAAATTTCCATTTTTTGCAAGGGGACACCAATCAATGTTTACCAGGTTACTTACAGATACGCAAAGTAAAATAAGACATGATAGCATTGGCATCAAACAAATTATTGTATATACAAGTATAAATTAATAAGAACCATTGTGCATATACTTACAAATTAATCCAATGAACCATCTGGATCTGCTCTACTCTTTATTGTGTCAAGTATTGCCTCATGGTCAGACTCACAGACCTTCCAAAAGGTCTTGTTCAAAGGTCTACCCCCATATTTTCTCAAATGAACATTGGATGCCACAACAAGGTTCGAGTAATGAAGAATCTTACGATCCATGTCAAAGTCCTCAAACAACCAATGTTTAACACTCTTATGTGGGTACCTTCTAAGCCACGTTCCAGTAACAACAACTAAGCCTATAGGGTATTCGATGTTTTCTCCATAGATAACAGGGGATTCCAATTTCTTTTTGGCCTCAACACAATGACACAAGTAATAGTTTGTTCCCTCTTCGTTTTCTTCATCTGCAATAACTGCATAAACATTCCCTACATTGATATGTACATAAAATCACTTGAAATTAGTCAATATTATGAATACAATACAAAGTAAGATAACAATATGGAATTTCAAAAACTAAGCAAGTAGATATATCACTTGGTTGAACTAGATCTGATACATGGTCAACATTGACTGATTATTCCATCTGTGTTAGTTCCAATGTCGTCGAAGGGCGATATGTGTAAAGTGGGATAAGATAACTTGTCAACCATTTATCAACCCACTCCCCTAACTCACAATCATTTTAGGCTTGCATTGTACATGAAGAATAAAAGAATGCCATCTTATGTGTATCAATACTCCATGAACCTACATTTGAGCTAAGGAAAGAGTATAGCTCACCCAATCTTGTTAGTGTACAACAATCATTTTATGGTGCAATGTTAGTATCATCCATCAACAAAAAAAATCTATGAATTGAAGACGTACCTTCATTACCTGGACCCATCGAAGCATTACACCACTCGATGATTGAACTTGCGTCTGTCAACTTCGCACTATCTTTATACTTTAACTCTTCTCGTGCTAATGCTATTTTCATGCATGCTCCTACACCATCATGCTCCCCCTTTCCATTCCTAGCCTCACAAAATTTCCACATATACTAAACACTTGTAGTGAGATGCATCCTGCACAACCAGTAGAACATGTGCGCATTCTTGAACTGTGCAGCATAGTTATCCAACCATATTATATGTCGACCGTATGTTATGCCCCTCTGAGCCAAATCACTATAGAATAGCTAGAAGCAACCTTGCATGAACTATGGAGAATGTGTGCAATCATCACTAATATAAAATTGATACTCCCTTAATACCTTTCGTTGGTCCTCTATACTATTAGCTACATGAATGAATTCTATGTGCACAAATATCGAAACCTATGTGGAGTTGTAATACTGTGACTGCACCTCACAATATGGTTGTAGAGTGTAGTTCTCTACAAATTCAACCACTGATACTATGCTTCCAACTAGAAAATTTTCCTTGCATAGCTTGAATTGTATGTCCATCCATCGAGCTCTATGGGTATGCCTTGCATACTCATACACTAGATTCTCACAAAACATGGACATAAAATAATACACTGGAATCTTCTCAATAACCAAATCACACCTTTTTGCTTGAGATCCATCTTTTGTAGCATATGCCACTATTTTATACTTCCTGAAATATACTATCTTATGTCCCACCTCATCTATGCTTTCCGTATGTTGAAATACTGGCATTCGTTGCAAGCCACCGTAATGCTCGCATGAACCATCCAAGCATGCTATCTTGTAGAATATTTGGCCATCCTCTATTTGACATAAAAATTTTGATAAGAATGCTCTTGAATATTTTGGTGGGGCTTCTATGCCACAATCCTGCAAAACATCATTAGTATGCAAATCTAAACATATAGAATGATAAACATCATAATGGTTAGCGAATTCAATATGTAGTCTACAACAACAAGTAGTGCATGTGTGATTTATCTTCACATAAAAAGGTTTAATAATTTCAAAAAATCTTTGAGAAATACTAATTTGAAGGTAAGCATTTTTAAATTTATGAAAAAATTGGATTTGAGTTGTATCCAAAAAATGCTTTAGATGTGGCTCACGGTTCCGACTACTGATTCTCCTTATGACATCCCTTTGATTTGGAGATGGCCTTGTATTATTCTTCCAATAATCTTCAATTAGTGTTCTCAATGCTTAAACAACTTTTTTATCTTTATGTGGCAATCTTCTCGAAAATTCCCATAATTCATTTGAATCAATGCCCTCAATTCTTTGCCACCTTTGAACGGCTTTTGATAAAGTTTTTCTACTAATTCTCATTTGTTCACTTGTCTTTTTAATGAGACGAGATCTCTTTGTTTGATAGCTTACCAAAGTCGATCTAATGACACATTGGGTGACATTACTATGATTTTGAGTGTGAGGTCTTACCCACACTCTCATAAGCATCCATTTGATTCTTCAAAATAGTGTTTTCACTTGATGCATTCGATGTTCTCAACCCAAGAGTCTTCATGATATTTGTGTACTTTATACCCCACATCATTTGAACAAATAGTTAACATCTTGTGGTCTCATTTAGCCTTTCAAAGAAATTTTTCCTAATATTATCAACATATCTTCTACAAGTGCGTTCTAGAATCTTACCTTCCATGTGCTGCAAAATATCCTCATCAATATTAATCAAAAACTTTGGCTTTCTACACAAAATTCTAGGTGGTGTTCTCTTAGGTGCATACATCTCAAGATTAGAAATTTCATCAGTATTTAATTGAGGTGGGCTAGATTGCGTACCTTCGACTGAGGGTGGAATAGAATACATACCTTGAGGTTCATGTGGCGATGATGGCATACCTTGTTCTTCAAATCTGAGTGATGATGTACTCTCAACTTCAGATGTGGTGGATGGTGTCCAACCATACTCATTTGTGGTAGATGGTGTCCCTCCATATTCGCTTGTGCTTAATGGTGTCCCTTCGTATTCACTTACGATAGAGGGTGTGTCTCCAACTATGGTATTGACATCTCCCCTAGCACAACTCTTTCACATTCATTCCCTTTGTACTGCCAATTTCTTTTCTCTTTTTGAAAGTTGAGGTTCCTCTTCAACTGGCTTATTTTTGTCAATCGTTCCCAATTTCTAGTTTTCACAATATTCCCTCATCCATTTTTTCTCTTTATCTCTAAAGGCTTGGAGCTGATCATTTGTTAGTTTTTTCCTTTTAACAGTTCATTTCTTCGGAATGACGAATAATTTTACCTATGCAAAAAGTGCTAAGTCAAGTCAAATTAACTAATAGTGAAGGGTTGTAAAAGTCTATTAAAGAGGGAGACCAATGGTCACCTCTTTCAAATGTTAGTTTTCAAATTCAGATTGGTTTGTTTTAAGAGGGAAACATTATAAAAGGCCATGATAAACTTGAATGGAGGATGATCTTCGATTGGGCGTCAAACCAAATGAGGAAATGTTGAGTTGTCCTTATCAAAATTGAGCTTTTGGTGACTGAAATTGAGTTTCTAAGTTGGGAAGCATTATTTTATGTTAGATTGAGCATGAGCAGGGTATACTAGGCTTTTTTCAATAGTTTTCAAGTTTTGGAGTGTTTGGTAAGTGCTACTTTCAATAAAACATAGGGTTTCTAAGCCTAGGGAGAGGGTTTTATGGTTTGGGTAGTAAATGATTGAATCTCTACAATATGATGCTATAATTTGAAGTTTTGATAGATATAAAGTGCTTCCCAAAGGTTTCAAGATATTTGGACAAGTTTTGAAGGTGGTCCCTTTGTAAAAGTGGGCTACTTTGGGCCCTTAAAAGCATAGAAAACTTGATAATTTGTGCAGTTTGGTACAAAACAAGCATTGGTGATTGTTGGATATGTTTAAAGGCTCTATAATGGATAAAATAAAGGTGTTTAAATGGTCCTAGGTCTATAGAACAAAAAATTAGTATAATGAAGCTCATTAAGCAAACCATTGCTAATACTAGTACTTTTAGGCTTAATGAAGGTTTGGTGTTTCGAGGGTGGTTATGGGTGTTGAAGGAAGTTGGGACTCGTGATTTGAAAATGTATAAAAACATCATACAAGCCTGAATAAAGGGTTCAATGAATTTCTTTTGAGGATTTGGTGCTCTACTCAATGCCTAAACTGTGGAGTTTCAAGTATTTTTTCTATGTTTTCAATTTCTTTTTTCCTATGTATGGCCCAATACAGGCCTCCCACGATTAGAAACTCATAAATCACTGTGGTGGTAGGTCTTAACTTGGACTTCAATCTATTTTGAGACTCCTTTGGTTGTTTTGCTGAATGAAAAACTCAATTCTTCATGATTAGCCTGTACAGACTAGCAGGGTATGAGTTTTACTTTAATTTAAAGATGGATCCTTTCCTCCTATTGTGGTGACCTATGATTCGGAGAAAAGGCATATAATATGTTGCTTTCAAGTTTCATGTTTCTTTTAATAGTGGTAAGGTGTCTATAGGGCTAGTGATGTTATCTTAGGCTAAGAATGTGAGTTTTTGGCATGAAAAGGACGAACCAAAGTGATGTTTTTGAGATCTAATGAGTCTAAAGGTCTAGTGAAGGTTTTTTTTGTAGACCCTGAAAAACTTGTTTGATGCTTTGGTGAGGCTTGGAAGGCCTTGGAGTTGTGAAATATAAAAAACCCTAGATATTTATGAGCAAATTGAGGGTTTTTGTATTGGAAACCTATTTGAGCATGCAAGGTCCTAAAACCTGGAAAATATTTTGTTTTGAGACCTAAGAAAATATTGTTTATGGATTTGGGGATCTGCTGAGAAGTGAGAAGGTTGTGCACATGGAATTATACCCGATTGAGTGACTTTGATATGCTACAATCTAAACAATCTAAATTTGTTGAAAGAAGAGGTCATGATGATATTGTAAATTGTAAATTTGTTTGTAGATTGGAGTTGTTTGTTTGTATGTTGCAGGCCTCCCCCTACTACATTAGGAGTATATTCCAATCTTTTAGAGACATGTATGGAAAATTTGGTAGCATAGACAAGGCAATCAACTAGTATGTATAACTGTTTGACAAAATACCTCAATTAAATCTTTGGAAGCATACACAAAGAAAGTCAATTATTAAATTTAACAAAATGCCTCAAAGAGATGTGGTTTAAAAATGTAATAGGAAAGTGTATAGAATTGTGTAATTTAAAATTTCCATTGACAACCTAAGGTTGTAACATGACAGACAAACAATTTGATCAACATGGAATAAGCAAAACAATAAAAATGAAAGCAAGCGATAATAGAATGAAATAAAATGTACAAAGACTTCAAATACCTTAAAAACCAAAGTTTCAAATGGAGGATTTCTACCCAATTATGTAGCCTTTGCTTCTTCTTTCCTCAAACTCCTAAAAAACTTGACTATTTCAAAAGCTTGTTCCCCTCCAAACTTCAATTGTATATCAGTTATCACTGTAAATCAAACTTGAATTGATATTATATTCCTTTCAACATGAAAACTCTATTATTTCATGCAAAGGTGATGGAAATATCATGAAAAAGGTGATGGAATCTAAAAATCATGCATTCACACTTCATTCAATCACCAAAAAGCTGCTTTTTGTCATAGCACATGCAGAACCAGGAGAATATGTAGAATGTGGACCAACATCATGGGTATATTGTGTTTTTTTACTATTTTAGTGCAATAAAAAAAATGCTCGCATTATAATGCACTCGTGTTATAACACGAGCACATTATTTCTTTCTAAAATGGCCATGTCTCTACTTATTCATAACACACTTGCATTATAATAAAGTTCATTTTTTAAAGATTTATAGGGTAGAGGGTTAAGGGTAGAGGGGAGAGAGATATAGGGAGTGAGAGAGAGAGAGATACCTGAGAGAGGGAGAGACTTGAGAGAGAGATAGAGAGGAAGGGAACAAGGAGAGAGATAGAGGGGGGAAGGGCCAAGGGTAGAGGGTAGAGGATTTAAGGGTTTAGGGTTTTAGGGTTTAAGGGTTAAGAGTTTAAGGTTTACGATTAAGGGTAGAGGGGAGAGAGAAAGAGGGAGTGACTGAGAGAGAGAGAGAAACCTAAGAGAGGGAGAGGGGGTAGGAGGGAG